>BSAI01004085.1:0-10696 GCA_036245035.1 Adrianichthys oophorus | reverse complement strand
TCGTATTTGTGTTCTTCATTGTGTAGGTATAACATAAGTAGTGACCCAGCAGGCTGGCTGAATGTGGACGAGAATACAGGGCAGGTGACGGTGAAAAGCCTCATGGACAGAGAATCTCCTTTTGTGAAGAACAACACATACACAGCACTCATTATTGCTTATGGTAATGGTAGGTGGGAAAGTCAAAATAATAAACATGTCTGCTTTATGGAAAAGATAATTAATTATAATCAATTAATAAACTTATAAGTCAAAAATAAGCTTACTTACATTAGAATTACATTTATCTTATACAGTAAATGTTTCAAAGTAAAGCTAGCTCGCAAGGGGTTGATTCATCCAGAAGAAGAACCCAGAAATACAGCTCCTCAAATGTTATCTCCTTTTGTTGCTCCTTCGGTCTCAAAATCTTCTTTGAACTTCCATGGAGGATTTATTACCCCAGAAGGTCATCTTTCTGACATTTTTTTTTCTTTTTCTTTTTTCTGTTGTAAAAACGCTCTTTGCCTGTACGGCTCTGTATCTCTCCACTGCTCTGTCTGTCTTCCCTTAATAAACATCCCTGTCATAAACTTAAAAAAAAAAACATTTCCTAATCATTGTCATGTGACACTCCCTCCAGCAGATGGTATAGGCAACGCCTACGTCGCCTATGCACAGGGCTGGCCCTGTGCGTATGAGCCATGTCCTTTTGAAGCCTCACCATCACCCTTGCGCTTCTGCCAGCCTGCTTAGATCTGCATCTGAAAAATTAATAAATAACAAACATTTTTTTTCAGAATAACGGCTTTTCTGTTGGTTTTATCTCCATAGCAACCATTTTATGTTTTGGTCACATGGGTGTGGCGAACAGATCTATGTTAGTTTTAGAACTGTCTGCAAAAGTAAACTTTTGGATTTCCTTGGCAACTGAGATTTTTTTGCGAACCACACCCATTTTCCTAATATAGTCATTTTGAGTTATATCGTTTCGTGATAGTTATCCAACAATTCATGAATTCAATTTTTTAAATATTGCGGTAAAAAATGTGCAAGCAACAAGGGAACACCACTTTGGAAGGTCAAAAGTCAGCAAAACGTCAGTTGTGATTGTAGATTTAACTTGATTTAACTTAATGTGTGAAATTTCTTAAGGATCGCTCAAACAAAAGGTTTTCACATATTGTTGGAAAATGTAAAAACCTCCAAGTTTCACATTTTGCCAAAAAATAGCCTTCAAGTTGTAGGTCCTAAGACTATCCCAATATAATTTGAAAACTTCCTCTGGATATTCCTCTGCTTGTGTGCTTTAGTTTTGTGGATTTTGAAATATTTTTTAGCTCTAAGAGATTCTACCTACGTTCATTTTTTTTGACAGTTTCTCTCACTGTGATGTCATTGTGGGGGGGAGTGTTCATGATGCCCAAAATTCATTTTCACCAGGAACTAGGTATGTGCAAACTTTAGGGACTTTTTAAATATGCGGTGGGGGTAAAATTTTGCTTAAAGGTTTAAAATGAAAGAAGAATTGCAAAAATATTATGGTCCTTGCAGTCCAAGACTGCTGCAGGACAGAATTACAAACTTGAATAAAACATTTCAATTTAAAAATTACTTTAAAAACTTTGCTCCATTTTAAAAGGTGAGTGGAAATTTTCTTCAATCAGTCGTCTTTGCTGAAAAATCAGCAATAATGACTTACAGTGTCGCAGTGTTCAGTTATTTGTTTACCATTTTATTTTTTACTATTAAGTAGAAGTGTAACGATTCAACAACTGGATTCAATTCAATTTGATTAAAGTAATACAAACTGAACATTATTAGAACATTATACCACAATGCATACATGTCACATGGCTAAATCAAATGTTTCCACACATCGGACTGTAACGATGGTTGATCATTTTTTGCTGCATCACGTGTGTTGTCCGCTGGGATGTGATGTTCAATTTTACTTTATAGTACATAAACCTAACATGCCTCAATCCAAATGGGATTTTCCAGTATTGATATATTCAATTGATCTCATTTTATGATTGATTTTTTATGGTGTAGGTGTGATGGTAGGCCAACGAGGTAACCCAAGAGCAGGAAGAACTAGACACAGGTCCTTCCTTAAATCTAGCCACGGGTTTTAATAAGACAAATCCCACGGAACGAATACAAGAACCAGAGGTTACAAAGACTCTGAGACAAAGAACAAGAGAAAACCACACCTAAAAATACATGAACTTAATTGAGAAATAGAAAGCAACTGTGGCTCTCACAAGGGACCCCGGGGAGAGGAGAGCATCTAGGAGGCGCCACAGCCTGCAGACTAAGCAGAAACCAAATCATAACAAAGGCAGCCCATAACAAAAGGTCAATTGGATTTACAACTTGTCTCAAACATGTTGATTTGATCTGTTTGTAGGAACAGAAATCGATTAATCCATTAAGTCAATTAATCGTTCCACGTCCAGAGTAAATGTGTGTTTGCTTGGAAAATCTGACTTTGCTTTCATTTTCTTTGAACACTATCAAGGTCCTAAAATTGATCAAACTTAGTATCAACAGGTTTATAAAAGTCCTAATTTTTACTTTTCTGACAGAAACCCTATAAGAAGTTTCCAAACCTCCGAGTCCCTGAGATTACAAAAGCTTCTGCAGCTTCTTTTCTTATTTATGACTGTTATCTTTCCAGATGTAGTCCCAGCCACAGGAACTGGAACCCTGTTCATTACACTTGGAGATGTAAATAATAACCCTCCATTCATCGAGGAGCAGAACATCACGGTGTGTTTGATTATAGTCAAGCGGATGTTTGTGGTCCATTTTGTCTGATGCACAACTGCTTTGAAACTGATTTGAGATCACTGTGAAATGTCGTCAGCACTAAAAGATACCAAAGTGTTTATTTTAATGTGATGATGAATATTATAGCTAAATTCACACAAGGACTTCATCTTCTCTTGTAGTCAGTGTTTGCTTAAAGAGTTATAATATATTTATCTTATATTTAACTCAGTGCCTTCATGCTTTGACACTGTGGTTTCTTAAGTTGGAGCAACAAAAGTGCCTCTGTGAAATTACGTGTACACCAAGCATGTGTAACACATTCAAGAATGCCCTGAAAACAGGTTTTTGAACACACTTTTAGCATATAGTGTTCACACAGATCTGTTGCTGCCCAGTACTAGTGCGTGAACTGTACCTACAGCTGGAAGAGGTTTGGTGCTAAATGTCAAAGTAGTCTGAATCTTGTGAATTTTGCTTCATGCTTTTCCTTTCACGACTCTTTGCCGATATTTGAAAGACTATTGGTAACATACAATTCAGGTCAATTCAGGACACAAACCACAATTATTCATTTCTCCTCTGTGATCCATTTTCAAATGTTTGCCACTTTGTTCGCAGAGCCCAAAAACTGACTTAAAAACATGGATAACGGCATGTAAACACAGGAGTTTTGAACACAGAAACCCAAAACTCACATATGTGCGAGTTTATATACTTTTTAATTGGAAGCCATTGCTCAAAAGTTCATTTCCTAGTCCAGTATGAATGTGACATTAGAAGAACTAGCATTAGAAGAGCCAAAATGTGCAACAGCTGTTTTATTATTATGTATGACGATTTACAGTTAAAAAAACTAACTACCAGTATTATTGCTTAAGGTAGGATAAAGTGAAAGCAAAAGGCAGACATGTAAACAGTCAGATGATGATCCCAAACTGAAGCCTGAAGGCCTTTTGTTTTCCAGGTTTGCAGGGATGACTCAGCTCCTGTGCTGTTGACCGTAACAGATAAAGATGGACCGCTTCATTCTGCTCCATACAACGTGATGGTACATGAAGTATCCAAACCCAACTGGAGCGCTCAGATGGACAAGAACAGTATGTCTGTGTTCATAAAGCTCAAAACAAAACCGTTTTCATGTCTTTAAGGAAACATAATCATACTAACAAGTGGCCCCTGGTCCAGGAATTGTTCTCTGACCCATCTAAAGGTGGCCTCAGTTCATTTCCTATCAGACTGAGCTCTAGTTTAATTTGAGTTTCCTCAGTCTGAACAGACTCCGTGTTCAGAGCAGAATAACTGGACCAAAATGACCACCATAGCTGGCATTAATGATGTAGATGTGAACACAGTAGTAGAGCAACAATGAGATGCAGTAACTCATTGAAAAATGTGGTCGGATGAATGCAGGCTCATTTAAAAAAATTTTACATGATACACTGTTTTTGCAACAATCAAGATGTCCTAAACACTTACCAGCGTATCTTTTTAGCTGATGTCTCCTCAGTAACCGCCTTGCAGCATGCATCCGTCTACCAAAGTCCCAATAAAACTGTGGCGTTGACACAGACATTCAAAATTGGTCAGTGTAACTGAAAGTTTGAATAAGTGAACTATCCTGACAAGAATTGTAAAGCTCAGAACTTCTATTATTCCTTCTCTCATTGTTTTGCTCCGCCCTCGTAATTCCTGGCTAATGACTGAAGCGCTTTTTCTGAGATTTTAAAAAGAAATGCAGAAAAGATTCACTTTTTTAAAAAAGCGCTTTTTGTTTTTGCTTTATGCTTGAACATTCTTCAAAACATCAACTTAATCATTAAAGCCCTTTTTGTAGTTATAATATTTTTTTATCTTAAAATTAGAAATATTACAGTATTTCAAGATTGTTATTTGAGCTCAAAGACAACAACAAAAGGATAAAAAGATGGACACATTTCAGAGCAAAACGTTCTTTTCTGTCTTTGCAGAGACTGGAGTTGAACTGGTTTTAAAATCCAATGTGTTGAGTGGAACTTACAGAGTGACTCTAAGGGTTTCAGACACTGATGGTTTGGAGCAAGACTGCGCCATACAAGCTGAAGTGTGCAACTGTGCAGAAAACGAAAGCGTGTGTGCTCCTTTTACATGGGATGTGAAGGAGCAGATCATCCGGGGAGTAATTGGAGGAATCCTGCTATTATCCGGTAAGTTTGAGAAATTGTTTGTTTTTTGTTTTAGGATGGAAAGATCTTGTTTGTATGTTGATTCTTTCAAAATAAAACTTCAACAATTTCTTAGCTTATATCTTTTTGAGGGAAAAAAATACTTGGTGTGTGTCTGGTCATTCAGAATAAGGAGACATCAGAATCAGCTAATCAGCAGAAAGCAGTGCAGAGAGAACTGGAAAACTGACAGTGTGACAAATACGCTGAGGTGTTCGGATCCATTTGCAGGCAGTTGTGTTTATTAAAGACAACAGTGGGCAAGGCGAAAGACAGGACAAAGTCAAAAGCCAGGCAGAAGTAAAAAACGAAGAGCAAGGCAAGCAAAAGGCATCGATTAAAACAGGCAAGGGTCAATAACACTAGAAGGCAACAGACAGGAGAATACAATTGTATGCAGGGCAAAACAACACTTCACAATGAACAAAGTCCAGACGAGGCATAAATATGGTGAAGTTAATGATGATGATGAGAAACAACTCGAGAGGACATGGGGGAGGGAGAGGAGAGGATCAATATTCAGGAGAGAGCTCCCTCTGGTGGTTGGAGGTAGAAAGGGAGTCCAAGCCCTGACAGACAAGGTGGTAGATCTTTAGGACCAGGATTGGGCTTCCTTTGTCAGAGGAACATTGATTGTGGAAAAGAGGCAAAGAAGTCTTAGTGCTAGCAAGTTGGAGCAGGAGGAGAAAGGTTTCAAGGTTGTGATGTGTGACAAAAGAGTATCATCAAGAATGAAAGGAAAGATGTAGGAAACCGTGGTGTGAAGAGCAGGATCAGGAATGAATCCATCAGATGAACAGATCATATTAAATGTTTAGGAGATAAATACAGGGAAGCTGACTGTAATGTTTTGGACATGTTGCGAGGAGGAACAGTGATGATGTTGATTAAAGAGGTTATCTGAGGTTAGAGATACCAGGAAAGAGGTCTGGAGGAAGACCAAAGAGGAAGGTTACGGATGTAGTCAAGGAGGACATGAGGGTGGGTGGTGTGAGCAATAAGGATGAGGCAGAGAAAGTCAGATGGAGGCGGATGATTGGCTGTTGTGACCCCTAAAGGGAGCAGCCGAAAGACAAAATAAGGTCGTTCTTGAGCAAATAAGTGTTGCTGGATGTGTTGGAAGATGCTGAAGATGGAAGAGTAAAGGAATACCAAAGAGGTAAAAGAATTATAGGTGGATGGGTCAGATGGAGAAAGTGACTTCGTTTTTATTGTTCTGTGACCATTTTAAAATATAAACATGTGTTTTTCTGCATTCTCATGATTGACACTTTATGTTTCAGTGGTTCTGGCCGTGCTGTTTTTTTCCAGACGGAAAAGAAGGATGAAATCCAGGGACCAACACCTGCAGAATATTAGATGGAAGAGACAACCATATACACATTTGAGGGAGTAACTGTTAGTCCAATTGTTGGTCTAAGTTGTTTTGCTCTGTGTGTTATCATCTCACCTCCAATTCTGCTTGGCCCTTTTTTTTTTTTTTTTTTGTAAACGTCTTTTTTTTTTATGTTTCTGGAACATATTTATTGTTGCCACCTATTTTTAAAGTATCAAATAAAATGTTTCATCTTTTTTTTGTATTATTCATGAAATTTTCCTGAATTTATTTTTACAATACTTTATGACCTTTTGGATGAAAACCAAGCCATCAATCGGAGTGAGCTGAATAACTACTGAATACAACAAACTTTATGAAAGATGGTTCATGTTTTGCCTTGCAAATATTTATAAGCGTCTTGAAAGTGTTATTGTTGACAAAAAAATCGCACAAGTTTGTTGTGGCATAGACATAATCTACACTGAATAAAATTTATTGCAGATTATGTGCTGTTTGTCTCATGGAGTAAATCCATTTCCCAGATAACTTGAGTGAGGAAGACAGGTGTGAGCCCCCTCATAAACACGACCTTTGACCACAGTTAGCTGATTATTTATTTATTTTGGCAATTTATTAAATTTGTAAACCAGCTGATACAGTCTGCAACACAAACACAGTTGAAGCAGATTGCTGTTTGATTTAAACCTTCAAAATATGAAAAATGGGGGGGGGTCTTTTGTTTTCTTCTTTTTGGATTCTAAGTTATAATATTTTTTTCATTTAGCACTTTGCATCACTAAGGTACAACAAATGCTTTATAAATAAAGTTTGGTTTGATTTGGATGTTAATTTAAAGAAGTCAGCTGTTGTTGAATGTGTGAACCTTGACCCTACTGGGAAGGATTCAGTTTTGGCTGCAGAAATACTGACAAAACCTATGCAAATGCTTTGTGCTGCAAGTTGCTCCTGAATAGATTCATGGGGCGGCTGCAGTGCAGAGGTAGAGCGGTTGACCTCTGATCAGAATATTGCAGGTTTGGTTCCCGCCTTGCGTCAAAGTGTCCTTGGGCAAGACACTAACCTCCACATTGCTGTTGGTGGTTACAGGCTGGTGACAGTGTTCAGCAGTAGAGCTGCCATCAGTGTGTGAATGGTACTGTGACTGTAAAGCGCTTTGGGCCTTCAAGGAAGGAAGAAAAGCCAGGGGCGGAGCTATTAGGGAGGCAAGTGGAGGGTCCCCCCCCCCTTCCCCTACCCACCAACCCCCCGAGTCATTATCAATATAATATGTGATAAAGATTAAGAAATCGTCCATACAAGCTTCTTTGAGCATTGCAAAAATAAAAATAATAAAAGAAAAACAATTTTGAAAGAAATCTTCTGCCCCTCAAATTATTTGTGTAATAGACCAAAGCAAAGCAATTCCTCCACAGGCAAAACAAAAAAACACTGTGTGGCAGGAACAACGCTCCAGCTCCAATAAAATAAGACCCCCACTGAATCACCGTCACCAAGTGGACAGAGGGCCACCATGCCCAAGGAGCCAACGCAACCAGGACACTACAACCCCTCACCAGCTGCTGGCCCCTCTCAGATGGGGATAGGAGATGGAGGATCAGAAAGACAGACACTGACCAGTGAGCAGGAAACGACTCCTTCAACTGAGGTAGAAGGAGGAGGTTGAGAAGACATAAGTTGAAACACAGCACTTGTTATTAGTGTTTTCTTTTTTATATTGAAACTTTTTAAACACTGTGGAAAAGAACAGCTCACCAACCTAAAAAGTTCTTCAAGAAAAAAAAAGTCTTTGTGTTAAATAAAAAAAGCTACTGAGGCACAAAATATACTGAGCCAATGTTAGAGGAAAGAGGAAAACCAGATGAAGAAACAAGCCTTTACGGTCAAGAATGTTTTATTTTTGTTCTTCATCGGTGTTTCCTAATCCAGTTTTCAACTTTGTGAAATTGTGCAGGAGTTGAAAGGAGGGATTGGAGTGCTTGTTCACAGCAGTAGTCTCATCCTGTTGCCACTTTAAATGTCATCTAGTGCAGTGTGCATGAGCTCGTTGCACCAGATGGCAGCAAAAGACTATTGCATGCACGCCTGCATTTATATGTGCAAATGAAACAGGAGTGTTCTTAAAACATGCCACAGATCTACTGCTCAAAATGCATGCGGTCAAATGAACAGAGAAAAATATTCTCTTTTACTTAAATCTGATTCCAGTGAAGTCAGTGTCTCACCAGCCATAAAGTTCACAGGATGTTTCTGCTCAAATCAGTTTCTGCAGAAACTTTTCTAACAGACGAGGTCTTCCAAATTACAAACGGCGGCTAAACGTCGTCTCACTGCAAAGAGTTTGATCTAAGACTGGCTCAAAGACTTGTTCATGTAAAATTGAAATGGTCAAGCTTGACCTTAATTGATGCAGCTTCTCACTTTCTCTTTGGTCTTCATGTTATGTATATGTCAATCTGACAGTTATAACATTTTCTGTCAGTTTTTGTCTCATAACAGATGTGCTGACGATGATCTTTTTCTGGTCCTCTGACTCCAAATTGCAGTTGTTACCTTTACAAATTCAGCTTCTGCTCTCAGTGTTTTCCTGGTTTCCTCCACAGCTACACAAAATGTAAATCATTGATCATTTTGCATTGTCACTTTTGTGGGATGCTTTTAAATTACTCTTTTGAAAATGTGCTATAGTTGTGATAAGTTTGACCAAAATGGTTAATTCAGTTTTGAAATGTTCATCCATGAGTTCTGTTCACCCTGATGTGTTAAATGTTCAGCTGACTCTACTGTCAGAATGTATGGTTTTACCAAACTTGTGTGGTTGACTTGGAGGTTTTTTGCAGAAGGAAGTCTGACTCATATTTGAAGGCAGCAGCTGGCTGCTGATAACACACATCGAAGGCATCGACTGTCTGCTGCCAGTCATTTACCTTCCAGCTCTTCCTAAACATCCTCAGCATTTCTCAAGGAGCTTTGGACATGAGGCTTTACATGCGCATGAGGAACATTTGGATGAAATTATTTGTGGCTTTGATTGTTCTTCAGGTAAGAGTTTGCCATAGATTTTTTTTGTTTTAACTTTAAACTACTTTTGTAGAATTTTATAGTTCAAAGATTTTATTAAATTCGTCCTAAATTGCATTTTATACATACAGCAACTAATAAGTTGTAAGTGGGGAAAATATCACAGTAATTTCCTTGTCACAAA
Organism: Adrianichthys oophorus; assembly: GCA_036245035.1. Classification (NCBI taxonomy): domain Eukaryota; kingdom Metazoa; phylum Chordata; class Actinopteri; order Beloniformes; family Adrianichthyidae; genus Adrianichthys; species Adrianichthys oophorus. Next base: position 1,197 of record BSAI01004085.1, on the reverse strand, counting down.
TCATTTTTTGCTGTTCTCATATTAATTAAACGCTATCCTTTGGAAAATTTCCATTCAAAGCTTCATTAGTACCATGTACAAGACTACAACCAGGTTAATTTCAAATTCTGTTTAGTTTACTGAAGCCTAAAAATGACTGTTCTTCTATTAGCAATGTGGTAATTTGAAATAGTGAGTTTCTCTTTAACTGTACCAAGATGTGACTTTTGTAGATGGCAGTTGTGTCGACTGCAGTAGAGTCTTCATGTAAACCTGGATTTGAGTCAGATTTGCTGATGTTCAAAGTGAACAGGAAACATCTGAAGCCAGGCACAAGAGTGGGCAAAGGTATGTTGACTTCATTAAACAGTTACTGCTTCATACTTCCTGAATCTGGTTGTTCTAATCGTTTGTGTCCAACTTCTTCCATTTTCTTGTGTACCCTCATCCCTCATCTCTAACATCCTATCCATACATATATAATTCATAAAAATAAAGTTTAGCCTCAAATACAAAAGGGTTTTATACAAATATATACCTCTTAAGTCTGAAGATTCATAACTCCTTATTGTAACAGCCAACAAAAGGTTTTCAGGTTTTTCTTTTAGCTGTTCTTGGCCTGTCTTATCTTTTAGTTAAGTTCCAGTTAAACTCCTCTCTGCTCCTCCCCATTCCCTGACTTAAAATGTTTCAACCAACTTCCAGTCAGAAGGTTTTGAATTGCTTGTTAAAGAATGGAAAGTCCCTCTCCAGCAGGTATTTCTGCACTAATAAGGATGATCAAACTTCATAGTTTTTTTGAGAATCTGCAGAAACTTGACTGACATACATTTTCATCTTCACAAACAGGATGAAGAATAATCACACAGGGTGTTGGTGTGCATATGCTTTACCTACATTTGTAGAACTGAGAGCAAGCTTTGATTTTGGTTTGTGGTAAAGAAAAAATAGTCTTTAGTGTGGCAACTCTTAAAGGAAACACCAAGAGTCAAAGAAGAAAGTGTTTACTTGATATTTTGATGGAAGCTTTGTGTTCTTTACTCACAGTTGGATTCACTGACTACACAGATCGTACAAGGTTTCACTTCAGCACAGATGACAGTCGCTGGCTGTTAACTACTGATGGAGTATTAACTGTAAGTAACAGTCTTTACTTAAAAGCACTAAAGCTTTATTAAGTAACATTTTTGCTCAAACTCTCAAGTGGTTTTGCTACAA
>BSAI01004082.1:9334-22422 GCA_036245035.1 Adrianichthys oophorus | reverse complement strand
TTTTTTTATGAACAGAAACATTAAATATCGCCACAAACGTGTGTAATTATATTTTTTACAAACCAGACACGTTGTCATCATTAAAATAACAGTAGATTCATAAATAGCCTTCGTAAACTGTTAATATTTATTATTTTCTTCTGAGTATTAGTGACGTCACCATCTGCGTTTAAAAAAAAGGAATTCGCCTCCAGACCAGATGGTGGCTGTAATGCAACCATTCTCGTTTGTCCACCGCCATATAAACAACACCCGAAGAAGAACGGTGACCAAAACGTAGTGAGCATGGTGTCCGAATTGTTTTTAAAATCCAGGGCACTACATAGTCCAGCACTATATAGTGACACTCTTTATAGTTTTTTAGTAGTTAGGGGTTAGGGCATGAAGTCGGACACAGGGCACATCTTTGGAAACGTGTGCCTGTTCTGGGTAGGATGCAGTTTGGTTCCCCGCGAGCCTGCTGTTAAGTTGCTATTAAAATGATCAAGTGTGACACCCAGGCCCGGCCCTGGGCTGCATGGCACCCTAGGCGAAAAAGGATTCAGGTTCTAGTACATGGAAAAAGGGTGTACCGATAAAAGGCATTGCTACAGGGGATACCACTGATGCTGCACTACAAGCTCTGCTTTCATTCAGGATTTTAGAATGCGTAGTAAGTGAGTTTAACCATGAACACTAAAATAAACATGCACCTGCTGTTTCAGTGAGAAAACAAAGCAGACAGTGTCAGATTGACCTTTCTTGGATTTCTATGAATAAAATGTAGAAATTAACATCTTCGGACCATAATGTGATCTCTAGAATATTTTATCAAGTCACAATCTTGTAAAGGTGTCAGAGAAGGTGGCCCGGGTCAGTAGAAGCAGTCCAGCTCGTCCCCCGCCGATAACTCGTCAAAGGCAAAGTTTTGACTGACCTTTGTTTTGAGTAATGAGCCAATGAGACACTGGGTGGGGGGGATAAAATAAAAAATGATTAAACCTCATTTGGAAAAAAAAAAAATAAAAAAAAAAATCAGCTCTGTCTTCAACTACACTGTGATCAGCCTGCAGTTTAGAAATAGACAATAGGCTACTTTCTAAAGACATCCATCCAGTGCTCCAACAGACTGTCCTGACCTCTTCCTGGATTTGGCACAATCCAGCTCTGCAATCAGTCTATGCAAGGGGCAGCCAACCTTGCAAAGCCCTCCTCAAAAAGTCGGTAATAACTGGCAAAACCCATGAATGACCACAACTGTAGAATAGTACCTGGGACATTCCAGTTGCCCACCACCTCCACCTTGCTAGGATAACTTGAGACACCATGGTCTGATAGTGCACCTGACGCTGAAAAAAGGCCCACTTGCTGGACTTGACCTTCAGACCTTCTTGCTTCAGTCATCCAAGCATCAAATCCAGCCTCTCCAAGTGCTGGTTGACTGTGAAAGAAAAGACCACAATGTCATCCTTAGACAACAAAAAGAGACTGGCATTGCTGGTCACCAAACATGCACTGCATCAGTCGTTGGAAGGTACTGCGAGCATTGCAAAGTCCAAAAGGCACGTGGTTCCACTCAAACAGGCCAAAAGGAGTACAAAAGGCCATCTTGGACCGATCTGCCTCTGCCACAGGGACTTGATTATATCAGCTGAACAAATCCATATTGGAGAACGAGTGGGAACCAGTTAGTGCATCAAGGGATTCTTCTATGCGAGGAAGAGGAAAGGCATCCTTCTTCGTCTTGCTGTTCAGCTGTCGGTAGTCAACGCACATTTGGAGACTACCATCTTTTTTCAGTACCAAAACAATGGGAGATGCGTAGGGACTGATATTTTCCCTAATGACCTGAGACTGAAGCAGGTGGTTAGTATGTTCCTTCACTGCCTCATAGTCTGAGGGAGGGATGCGCCTGTAGCGTTGCTGCACAGGAACCTCATCCAGAAAGGGGATGTCATGGGTGATCAGATTGGTGCAGCCCAAATCATTGTCATGTGCTGAAAAGACAGACAAGTATTTGGTGAGTAGAGACCTCACCTTGTTTTGATCCTCCACAGGCAAGGAAGACAAATCCACCAAATCAATGGGATTGGAAGAGAAGGCTTCAGCTCCCTGAGTTGCAATTGTAGCCACCATTGAAGGGGTCTCCACCACTGCCCTTGGTAGGCTAACCACACTGGCTGTGGCCAAAGTGCCAATCACTGTTCGTGGAGGAAGCCTCGCACTTGCTGAACTCACATTGAGCACGGGAACATACGCTGTCTCTTTCTGCACACAGCTGGTGAGACCAGAAGTCCTGCAGGAAGCTTAGATGGAAGGCTCCAAAGGCTTAAACAAAGCAAACTTTCCTGGTCCCTGGTCAGGGCAAGTTAAAGGGACAATTTTAATGGAACAACCTAAGATCCAGCAGGTCTTGGGACCACGAACTCGTGCCTTGTGAGGACGGACTGACCCCCCTTCAGTGCACTGGTGGCACTGTTGCAAGGCTGCCACCAAAGAGTCTGGAATTTTAGACACCTGGGGAAAACTAAAAAGTGCAGTCCAATGTTTGCTAAACAGTTTGTTAAAGCAACGCTGGATAATATTCATCCCTAACACCCCAGGAGCCTTGTTAACAGCCCCAGGAAAATCCTTCACCACTAAAATTCCACATTGAGGCAATAGCGCACCGCCGGACTCAACCTCAAGCTCCAAATAACCAACGTAGGGGATGGCTAACCCATTGGCTGCCCTTAACTGCAACCAACTGCAGTCACAAACTACTGCGGGTCAAGCTGCTCCCCCCAAAAAAAAGCTCTCTGTTAGAGTGGAAACCATGGAACCTCTGTCCACTAAGCAAGAAACATGTCCCATGGCCACCTCCAAATGTGGGCAATTGGCCATCAACTTGCTCACCTCCGAGCCAACCACTAACCAATGAGGAATGGTGATAACCACTGCACTGACACAAAAAATAAATAAATAGATAAAATAACAAAAACAAAAAACACCACGAAATCTATCATTATCAATAAAACATACTGAATTTCTGTCAGCAAACAAGCAAGTCCAGCATCAAACTCTAAGTATTTATTAAGTGATCCAGGCAGAGGGTCTCCAAAAGTGACACAGAACTGACATGTCTGCATCATACACAGACATGCGAGCGGGTACTATGTCAGAAAGTTGATTGGTGGCAAGGTGGTTGTCAATAGGTAATCTTTTTCTGGCATCTGTGTACATTGAATTGCCTTTATCTAAAACAAGGTCAAGGTCAGCTGTGGTGATATTCTCATCTTCACATAGAAAAGTCAGAAATGTCAGAGTTACAGGTGCACTGCATGTTTTTGTATTTTCCATATCTCCAAGAAGCACACACTTGTCTCACAGAAGGTGGTTCATGTGCATGTTTAGCATGTGAAGGTTTGGCTGTACGGAGTTCATCACTGCATGGTTCTCTTTTCACAACATTAGCATATGACGTCACTGAGGATGCTGGTTTCTCTCTTTCACCTGATATTTTCATTTCACCTGTATGAGATGGTCCCGCCTCACATGGAGCATCAAGCTGCTGTTTGTTTTTCACTGCATCTCTGTATGTTATCTGTTGTAAACAGGAAGCCTTTGCTTTCTCACAATTCTGGACTTTTGAGGATTTCTCTTTGAGCTTTTGGGAATTGTCACATGGACTTTCCTGAATGTCATCAAACTTCAGCCAGCGTCTCTTAGCAGACTGAGATTGTTTCCTTTCTTTGGCATTTTCTGAATGTAAATCAAATGCTTAATGAGCTGGTTTAAGACATAAAGTGTGTCCCAAATTAATTTGTTTAAATTAGGCAAGACATCAGATGTAACTTTAATCAAAAAATATTTTAGTTTTTTAAAATATTTTTTTGAAAGCTTGGTCTTGCATATGAGTATTTCAATATTTATTGATATCACAATGCTGTAGAGAGATTTTCTCAAGAGTTTAGATGAAAAGCCAAGGCTCCAATTAGCCTCTTGTCTCCAGTTAGCCTCTCGGCTCCACTTAGCCTCTTGGCTTCACTTAGCCACTTGGTTCCAGTTAGCCAAAGTATTCAATTTAAAAATTCCAGTTTCATCAAAGTGGTCAATTTCAAAACCTCAATATCAAATCTCTGAAATGCAGAAAATCAGGGGGCCCTTAAAAGGACCGATTTTTATCCAGTAAAACAGGGGGCCCTGAATAGGGCCGTTCAGCTATTAACAAAGGTCTTAAGATAAAAAAAAAACAGTTCATCCAGTACACACAGGGGCACTGAAAAGGGCTGTTCGTCTACTGACAAAAGCTGTCTTTAAAATGAAAGCAGGCAGTGATGGTCTGGACCACACCTGGAAAACAAAAACAAACAAATTGTTTATTATTGAAACACGTTTGAATCACAAAATCACACTGAGCTGCCAAAATAAATTCATGCAGCATCAGTAAAAAAAATAAATCTACTCTTTTGTTTTCACATTTTTATTTAAAATTGGCATTAAATAAATAAAATTGGAAATCAATAAAGACATGTTTAAATAAATGTACCATTAAACTTAAAATTACCATTAAAAAGCACTTTTAAACATTTATTGAAACATACGTGTGTGTGTGGGGTGTGTGTGTATGTGTGTGTATATATATATATATATATATATATATATATTGGGACGCAAAAGGTGTATATTTATATAAACCCCTTTTGTAATTTAAACTAAACTCTATTTATACTAAATATGCTTGTATTCTTTTTTTACGGAAATGAAGGAGGGGGAAGAAGAGAGGATGGATGGGGGGGTAGAAATGGAAGCAATTGTGACTCATATTTACATAACACAACAGGCAACAAGAGGCTGGAAGTTTATAATCATTACAGTCAACTGTGAATGTCAGTCTCAAATGGGCGGGGCCTGTCCACACAGTCATTTGTTACAAACATACCTGTTGGCTCAAGAGTCTTCACAAACTTGAACATTCAGTTCACACGCACACCTATGCATAAAACCAACACATGCAAAGAACGTCATTCCGTCGCGGTAACCAGCTGTGCAAAGGTGAGCCGACACCTGCGCTCAGGTGAATGCCATGTTAAGCTGAGGTGGATGATGGAATGTGTAAAAAAAAAAAAAAAAAAAGGGAAATGTGCAGTTCTAGAAAACATTGTTATTTATAAAGGGACTCATGTTTTAAAAAGATCATCTGTACTCCATTGCTCTTGTGTGGTTTGAATCTCGTCATGGCACAGGACTGCTGATGTCAGGAAACTGAGGAATTTTATGAGGGTCACTTAGTCAAATTTCCTTCTCCGTCCACCTCCATGGCTCTCGACTTCCTTTTGGAGGTTTGGCATTTCCAGCCATGAATCAAGCCTTGCCAATTACTCCTAGCTGCAGTGTGTGTTTTTGGGGGGAAACTATGAAGAGAAATAAGTATAACTCCTATTTGTTTGTGCGTAATCCTTGATTTGTGTGTAACTTTAGGTTTGTGCGTCCATAATTCTTGATTTGTGCATCTCCTTTACACACAAATCTCATATGAGGCTCCTTTCATGTCTCCCAGATTCATGCTTAGGTGATGTTTAAATGTTGCTACAATCAGAGTTTTCTTATCTGGTGAAACTTGACATTTTCCCACTTTCTTAAATAGATATGCTGGATAATAAATACAAAAAGTCAAAATAAGCATTTTTCAAACACTAGTCCCTTTAAAAATAAAAATATTTTCCAGAACTGAACATTCCTCTCTGCAGCGAGGCTTTTTCTCGAGCAGGTAACCCTCCCTGCGGGGCATTGTCCCAGTTCTGGTCTGGTCTCCCAGCAGAGGTTCTCTGCGGCGAACGTGAACCAACAGAGCGGAGATGGTTGATCAGCCCAACGGCCCACTCTGATCTGCCTAGAATGGTCCAGCAGGCAGCGGCACCTGCTATCCCCGTGACTGGTGACCAGCGCTCGGGAAAGAGGTGCTGCTGTCCCGCTGACTCATTGCATGTTTCAAGGCAGAAGCGGAGCCGGGATACGCCAGTTCCTTCCACACCTAGGAAGCGAAGCGAGACTTTAGTTCCTCGACAGAGTTTCTCCCTAAAAACGCACACTGCAGTCAGGGAGAATTGGTGAGTCCCACGTCAGAGCCACCAATCCTCCATGAGGAAGTAAGCTGCACCGCAGAGTTTCAGAGAAGGAAATGTGTGTGAGGTGCCAGACAAAAACTTAAAAACTTTAATAAATTCCTGAGTTTTATTAGACAAGGAATCCAGATTCTCTCGATGCCGCTAAAAATGATCACAAAAGTTCCCGCCACTGAAGCCCCCATGATGAAGTTTTAAGGAAATCTACAGGATTGGAAGCAGTGGATGCTGTAATTACAATTATTAGAAATCGGATGCCCTTGGAATAATATACCTGGTGCCCATAGTGTGTGTTCGTGCCCAATGTCACCACAGGATGAGCAAGAAGCAGCCCCCCCGCCAGCATAGCGAGTAGCACGGTGACCAGAACCAACCAGTTCAGGCGTACATTATGCTGAGCCAAAAAGAAAGCCGCCTTGCTTGAGAAGGACTTGTGATCCTGCCAAAACAGCCCCTTGCCATACGTGAGATGGAGATCACCAATCAGAGCCAAATAGGTGTCCAGCTCAGACCTGCGGTCGGGGAATCCGAGCAAATAACGTCCCTGAAAATGCCAAAAAAATTCACGAATGTATAAATTCCTGGAGAGCCGAAGGGTCAGAAGATTTTAGCACAACAGTGAAGGAGGGGCCAGGTGACACACTCCAATTGCACTCGGGTGAAGGCAACAGCAGAGGAATCAGGTTGATGTCTTTACTCTGCAGAATCCAGGAGTGCAGCCGAGGACAAACACTCACAGCCTGAGGGAGATACGGGTGGGCTGCAGTCGGGGCGGGAACAGCAGAAGCCAGAGAGATTTACTGGGAACAGTCAAAGCAACCGGGCCAACGTGAACATCCAGCCATGCGACAGGAAGAACAGCAACATCCGGGAGAGCTCAAAACAGGTACCGAGGGAGGCTGGTGACATTAAGTCGGAATGGACCATGTTCTCCACCTCCATTGTTTCTGCAGCTGCCGTTCTGAGCTGTGGTCGTAGAAAGGGATGCCGTCAAGCTGAAGAAGGAGTCCTATCAGGTCTGGCTGACTTGTGGGACTCCAGAGGAAGCTGACAGGTATCGGCAGTCTAAGCGAGCTGCGGCTCAGGCTGTAGTGGAGGCAAAAGCTCGGTCCTGGGAGGAGTTTGGTGAAGCCATGGAAAACGACTATCGGTTGGCCTCGATGAGGTTCTGGCAAACTGTCAAGCGCCTCAGGAGGGGGAAGCAGTTTTCTGCAGGCACCGTTTTCAGTGCAGGTGGGGAGCTGCTGACTTCAACTGGGGACATTGTCGGGCGGTGGAAGGAATACTTCGAGGATCTCCTCTATCCCGCTGACACGCCTTCTGTTGAGGAAGTGCAATGAGGTCTGCTCTGAGTACCTCAAGTCTCTGGATGCTGTGGGAGTTGTGGTGGAAAATTGTTGATCCGATGAAATAAAGAAATGTTCGTCAAGTAGTTTTAAGAGTATTCAACAAAGAAAAAGAAGCATGTTGAGCAAAGCATGGAAAGGTCTGCAGAGCTCTGATGGGATGAAGGGGCAGTGGCCCTTTATACAGTGACACAAACAAACTAATCAGAAACCTATGTACAAACTAATCAGAAACTTAAGATAGGGATGTCAGGATTCATTTCTAGCATAGACAAGACGGTCTGACAAAGTCAAAATGTTGTGAATACCATAATCAAAATGTGCTGACAAAGACAAAAATCTTGAACTATCTAAGCCACAAAGTGTGCACAAAGATCAATCTGAGAAGATGTCAAGACATTAGAATTAAGTAGAAGGCCAAAATGTTTGATTTCCATCACAGAGTGTCTTGGCCAACACGTCTCTGCAGCATCGTGTGGCAGTCGGGAACTGTACCACTGGACTGGCAGACAGGGGTGGTGGTTCCCCTTTTCAAGAAGGGGGACAGGAGGGTGTGTTCCAGCTACCGTGGAATCATACTCCTCCGCCTCCCTGGGAAAGTCTATGCCAGGGCACTCGATAGAAGAGTCCGTCTGACAGTAGAGCTTCATATCCAAGAACAACAGTGCGGTTTCCACAGTGGTTAGCGCTCTTGCCTCACAGCAAGAAGGTTCCTGGTTCAAGTCCTGGCTGGGGGACTTGAAACAGTGTCACCAATGGGGACCTTTCTGTGTGGAGTTTGCATGTTCTCCCCGTGCATGCGTGGTTTTTCTCTGGGGACTCCTGCTTCCTCCCACCGTCCAAAAACATGCTTCATAGGTTAATTGGTTATTCTAAAATTGTCCCTATGGTGTGCATGGGTGTGTGATTGTGGCCCCTGCGACAGACTGGTGACCAGTCCAGGGGTGTCCCCTGCCTTCGCCCATGAGTAGCCGGGTTAGGCTCCGGCAACCCCGTGACCCCACAAGGGATAAAGCGGTTTGGAAAAATGAATGAATGAATGGATTTGGAGAAGGTGTTCGACTGTGGTGTTCTTTGGAGGGTGCTCTGGGAGTATGGGGTCTGGGGAGCCTTACTCAGGACTGTCTAGTCTCTGTATGACCAGAGCAAGAGCTTGGTTCGCATAGCCAGCAGTAAGTCAGACCTGTTCCCAGTTCATGTTGGACTCCGGCAGGGCTGCCCTTTGTCACCGGTTCTGTTTATAGAATCCAGAGGCCGGAGGGGGTCTGGTTTGGGAACCACAGGATTTCCTCTCTGCTCTTTACAGATGATGTTGTCCTGTTGGCTTCATCGAGTGAGGACCTCCAACATACATTGGAACTGTTTGCAGCCGAGTGTGAAGCGGCTGGGATGAGGGTCAGGACCGCTAAGTCTGAGACCATGGTTCTCATCCAGAGAAAGGTGGTTTGTCCTCTCTGGGTGGGTGGAGTGCTCCTTCCCCAAGTGGAGGAGTTTAATTATGTTGAGGGTCTTGTTCACTAGTGAGGGAAGATCTGAGGGTGAGATCGACGGGCGGATGGGTGCAGCGTTCACTGCTGTGCGGTCGCTGTATCGGTCCGTAGTGGTGAAGAGAGAGCTAAGCCAAAAAGCAAAGCTTTCAATTTACTGGTCGAGCTACACTCCAATACTCACCTATGGTCATGAGCTCTGGGTCATGACTGAAAGAACGAGGTCCCGGATCCAAGCGGCTGAAATGAGCTTCCCCATAAGGTGGCTGAACTGGCTTAGAGACAAGGTGAGAAGCTCGGTCACCCGGGAGAATCTCGGAGTAGAGCCTCCTTTTGCCTTTTGTGTTTGACCTTTGCCTGTTTACTCGCTCTCCATCCTGCTCCTGTGTTTTTTAACCTTGCCTGGATTTAGGATTACCACCATGTCTTGCTCCTGCTCCAAATCATTAAACCAGTTGCATTTGGATCCAAACGTTTCAGTGCCTTTGTTACAGTATTGCTTCTCTCAAGTGTAGAATGTTATGCTTCTATTTTAGAATAAATATTTGTGTTGTGTATCCCTTTGTTTTGTTCTTTTTTGAGAAGGTACATCTCATTTGTAAAAAAAATGCTTTACAAGACATGAATATTCCTTACTTTAGATTAGGTCATAAAAACCTTTAACTAACAAGTACTAAATTATTTAAAATGACCTGAATTAATCTTGATTAACAATAAAAATACAGGGTTAGGGTTAACCCTAACCCTGTCCAAGGGAGACGAGGGCTTATAACCAGGAGGAGAGGATGAGGTAAGTGCAAACAGGTGTGCCAATTAAGGAGGGAGGGAACACACACTAGGAGGGAAGTGTCAAGAGACCTGAAAGAGCAGTAGTGAAACACAGGAAGTACAACCAACAACAAAATAAAACAGGAAGTGAATACCAAACACAACAAACAACCAATGTCCTGAGTCCATAACCCCACAGCACTGAGGGGCAGTGAGTGCAGGAGTAAGTGATCAGCCATTGTTTGGGATAATGTCCAGATGCACTGGGAATGGAGGGAATAGGTGGTTTTTCAGTTTGGGTTCATAGCAGCAGGGGGGTGGGGCAGAGGAGATAAAGCTGGGAAGGAGTTGAGTTTCCTGATTTCCTGGTGAAAGAAACTGTCCCTGAGCCTGCTGGTTCTGGGCCAGAGACTTTGCAGTCTTCTTCCTGATGGCAGCAGGGTCACCTGCGATCAGTGCTTTAAGTGGACCGTAAGTGGCGGTACTCTCTTTCATGGAAGTTGAAACATAAAATGCAGAGAATCTTGAATGTAAAATTTGATATATAAAAAAAATCTTGTTTATGCATCGTAATATGTAATAGGAAAGAGGGAGCTTAGGTCAAGTCTATAAATAAATATAGTCATACATCAACTGTGTACATAAACATTATTTTTAAATGGGTTTACAATTACAACAGTGATTTTACTTTGTAGTTTTGTAGTCATCCAGCTGTGTTGCCTAAGTGGGCGCCTTGCATCTGCCCCTTTCTCATGATATTTTTATGATGATTGACATGTGATGTTGGAGAACAAAACTAACTAGCATACACACCAGTTGATCTGTGCAGCGCTGCGTCTGCCTGGGTCATCTCAAACACGCCTAATGTATTGTAGCGATGGTCACAGAAACATTGGGCTTGCTGTCAGATCTAGCAGGCCAAGGAATTGTGGGATACCATTCCTTTTGTTTGTCTGGTGGATTGGGTTTTAAATGTGTGTTTTTGTCCTTGTTTTTGATGTCGATTTGGCCCATAGATATTTTATCCTGTAATGTTTATTTCTGTCTGCACCATGAATTAGAGGAAGGGAGAGAATGATGACCCCCTTGTGTTGAAAAATATTGAGTTTAAAAGTGTACAGCTTGTATGCACATGAGCTTATTGTTATAGTGAGAAATATCATTGGTTGATGTCTTTTGCTGTAAGCTAGTGGGTGTAGGATAGTCTACCATTATAATATGGATAGAGATGGGATTTATGGCTCTTCTCAGGGATCCAAATCTTTTGGATCAGTTCATTTCAAAGCTCCAAGACTGGCTCTTTTTGTATTTATTCATTTTTAAAAAGCCATCCACAGTGAGGATTGATAGGCTGAGATCTGGATCAAAATAATTCAAATTTAAATTTCCCACCAATAACTGAGTTTGAATTATTTTTGAAATATCAATTACAGCTTAATTTGACATGTGTGGACGATATGTTAAAGTCTGATATGGATTCATTGTAAATATTTATACTGAAATTAATGTGAATGTGTGTGGGCATGTATGTGCATGTGTTGTGTATGTGTGTGTGCATATGTTTGTGTTCATGTGTTGTGCATGTGTGGGTGTGTTTGCACGTGCGTGCATGTGTTGTGCACGTGTGTGTGCATATGTATGTGGGTGTGTGTGTGTAATGCAACCACCAGCGGTCACAATTCAGTGCACTTTTGCCAGTCCCAAGTCCGATTAAATGCAGAGGGCTTGTATGAGAGTTATATTAAATATAACGATGAATGCATGGCTTTTAACAGGAGCTGTTAAATGAGCATACACTGGGTACGGAAAGTATTCAGACCCTCTCAGTTTTTTTACTCTTCTTTATATTGCAGCATTTTATAAAATTATTGAAGTTCATTTTTGTTCTCATTAATGTACACAGAGCACCCCATATTGACAAAAAACACAGATTTTTTTGACATAATTGCAGATTTACTAAAAAGGAAAAACTGAAATATCACATGTAAGTATTTAGACCCTTTGCTGTGACACTCATATATTTAACTCAGGTGCTGTCCATTTCTTCTGACCATCCTTGAGATGGTTCTACACCTTCATTTGAGTCCAGCTGTGTTTGATTCTACTGATTGGACTTGATTAGGAAAGACACACACCTGTCTATCTAAGACCTGACAGCTCACAGTGCATGTCAGAGCACTGGATGGGAAAGCAGTCTGCTCAGACCTACTGAACTTTATGATATTTTTCTTATTTTCACTGATAATACAAAAAGGTCTCCTCATTTTATTCTTGTTTTATTTTTGCCCTCTCGTGTTAATGAGCGACAGAAAGCATTTGAACTCGGTCAGAGACGGAAACACAGCAGAAGCGACCGTCAATCAGACACAGCAGCAGGAGAGAAACTCACTGGAGCTAAAGGGAAACTAAATGTTCTTATGAACCCAAACATGGAGACGTGATCACTGATGTTTTTGTAGAGCTCTTTCAAATAAATAAACCTGATCTCTAAACATCATCTGTGTCTCCCGGGCATTATAAATGAGATTAACAGACGCAGCTTCATGTAGCAATCAGGCTACAAACATTAGCTGCTAGCTCCTCCCACACGCGCCGAGGGGGCAAGCTTAGGGAACACATTTTTGGCCACGCGACGCGCAGCAAATTCTCTACGCGGTGAAGGAGGGGTAGGGCACGCGAATTGGCCGTGCGAATCGCTTTTGGTAATAATTAAAGCATTTAAAAATAATATTTAACTTGTTCAAGTATAACACGTGTTTTTGCTGTGTTCCCTTTAGTCTTTTAAACAGTGTACATAGAAAAGTGAGGAATATTTTGAGTTCAAGTGGGTCCAAAATGCTGAGATTTGTTTACTGAGACTTTATAATCAATTTAGACATAAAAATCTGGTGTGAAGGTTTCTTCTCATAAGCTCTTCTAGATTTCAATGTTGGGAAGTAAAGCAGAAGTAAAGCGATCACTTCCATCAGTTATGACAATAACTCCATTGAAAAAGAGCTTATGGATCTGCAGAGAACCTGTGAGAAAGACCCACATCATGAGGAGGAAGCAGCAACAAGTCAACAAGAAGATTTTCAAGCCAAATCTGAAGTTAAAAAATTGTTCATTCATTCATTTTCTAAACTGTTTTATCCCTTTTGGGGTCACAGGGCTGCTGGAGCCTAACCCAGCCACTCATGGGTGAAGGCAGGGGTCACCCCTGGACAGGGTCACCCCTCTGTCGCAGGGGCCACAATCACACACCCATGCACACTCACATTAGAGTGTCCAATGAAGCATGTTTTTTTGATGGTGGGAGGAAGCTGGAGTCCCTGGAGAACCTTCGTGTGCACAGGGAGAACATGCAAACTCCACACAGAAAGGTCCCCCATTGGTGACAGTGTTTCAAGTCCCCCATTGGTGAC
>BSAI01004073.1:74037-84809 GCA_036245035.1 Adrianichthys oophorus | reverse complement strand
AACTGTAGAGGACATGTGAACTGTAGAGGAAACATGTGAACTGTAGAGGACATGTGAACTGTAGAGGACATGTGAACTGTAGAGGAAACATGTGAACTGTAGAAGAAACATGTGAACTGTAGAGGAAAGACTCATTGTGGAACACAAACCTCTTCAGCTTGCATCATCTTGAAGATCTCCCCAAACTCAGAGTTCTCTCCAGTTCCGATGACGATGCCCTAAGTAACACACACAGAACAGCATCTCAAAGCTTTGAACTGCAGTCCGGGAGCAGTCCGAGTCCAGAACAGATGGAGCAGGTCTGTGCCTACCTTGGCTTTCCCGCAGCGCACCAGCGTCCCCATGAAGGCGATGTTGCTGCGGGAGGCGATGTCTCTGTTAGAGGCCGTGGGCTGGGGGGTGGTGGACTTGGAGCAGGGTGTGGTCTCTCCTGTTAGGCTGGACTCGTCCACTGACAGGTCCGTCGCCTGAAGATCGGAACACAGACCTTTATCAGAAACTCTGCAGTTTGGTTCTCAAACACCAAATGTTCACCAGGTTCTGGCTCCTCAGACCCCCCCCCAGAAACCTTCGTACCTCGAACAGCCGGAGGTCAGCAGGGACCCTCTCCCCGACCGACAGGCACACCGTGTCCCCTGGAACCAGCTCTCGGGCCAGCATCTGCTCCAGGCACCCCTCCCTAATGCTATGGGGGGGCAGAGACAGGTAGACAGAAAGGCTTCTTCCTGACTTACAGTGGTGAGCTCAGACCTGAATGAAGACCTCCATGAAGGTCAGGAACTTCAGCTAAAGTCAGACGGAGAGGTGATGGAGCTCGGGTCATGTGACTGTCAAAGGAAACTCACCAGTGACATTCAGGAGGAACCAACTTCCCCAGTTCCTCTAAAGACTTCTCTGAACGATACTCCTGAAAGCACACAAGATGAGAGCCGCTGCAAACACACACACACAAATACACATGCACACGCGCGCACATACCTGCACAAAGGCGACTGTCACCACGATGATGATGGCCTGTGAAGCACAAACAGAATCTTATTATTGTTGCAGCTTCTTCCTGGATGTGAATGAAAGTTCTTCTCTAGTCTAGACGAGGTTCTGTGTGTGAAGCTTTAGATTGTTCTGGATGTTAGGAAGAGCTCACTTTTTTCTCCTGCAATGCATGTACAGTGTATAAAATCAGAGTTTCTGAAGAGTTGCATAACTTGAGTTTATTTTGATGTTTGTTTCCTTACCTTCAATTGTTTTCACACATTTTTGTTTAGTTTAGCAACCAGCTATTGTTAACGTTTTATGAATGACTTTATGTTCTTCTGTACAAATACTGGTGTGAATCCCATTGAGTCGGCTATGGATGTGACATATAAATCTATAAATCAAAGCTATAGAAATAACATGGAATTGAAGTTTTAATTTTCTTTGCCCCTTGATGCCTGATCCCCAGAGCTGCTGCTGCTTTCTCCACAGCACCATCACTACAGCTTCTCGTGTCTCATCTCATCTCACTGAGAGGAAGCTTCACACACATCTCTGAACTTTGCTCTGAGAATCCATGAAGACTTCCTGATTCCAGGCCTGTGAAGATGTCTGACCCCTAACAAAGAGTTTGGATGTGGAAATGCGGCGTACCACAGTGATGCTGATGGCGTCGTCAAACTGGTGCATGAGGATGCTGATGACGGCGGAGGCCAGCAGCAGCAGGATGAGAGGGTCCTTGAACTGCAGAGACAGGAGAAGGGCTGAGGCAGAGCAGCAGCTTCATTCTGCAGCTTCTGTCCATGTCAGAGAGGATGTGGACAGACACATAAGGAACACGTCAGCCCCCCAACGGCTGAGCTGCTGGACTCGGAGCAGCCTGCACTCTGACAGGACCTGTGGGGGGGTCCTCATGAAGCCCTCAGCTGTAAAACATGCTGGCTGATGGATGAACATGAGGAACAAACGCGTTAGAGCTGCAGCTCCCCATCGGAGGAGGACAGGAAGACCTTCAGCTCTGCGGGGGGTGGGGTGGGGTGGGGACCAGAGTCACGTTCTTCTGTCCTTAACATTCAGACACCGTTTCCTCAGCACTATCTCACCTGTGAGATGTACTTCCTCCACAGCGGCTCATCTTCACTGATGTCAAACTCGTTCCAGCCGTGGTACGCCCTCCTCCGGTGCACCTCCTCCTGGGTCAGCCCCCCCTGCAGGTCGGCCTGTTGGCAGCAGAGGAACTGGAGGTTATGATGCCAAAGTGTTAATGACGGTCAAGGAGCAGCAGAGCAGACGTTTGTCCTCAGAGGCGCTGATTCATCTCAGTTATGGTTTTTTAAAGAACAGGAACCAACGGCTGGCTTTAACCTTCAGGGACATTTGGAATCACAGACACAGTTCAGTTTTACGGCCCAGAAGGCATAGATGTGGGTTCACGTGGACACATGTCTCACATGCACGTCTGAGGGATCTGATGCAGTAAAATCATCAGATTTGATCACATGACTAACCTTGATGAGTGCTCATCCGATCCATAACATTGGATCTCTGCAGTGATGTTTCTGCAGGAGGTTAAACGCTCAGCAAGGAGGTCTGGACTGATGCTCTCCCCATCTTCAAACATTTTTATCTCATTTTCACAGAAGAACAAACTAAAACCAGCACTGACAGCTGAACCCACAGAAGCAGATCCTGCTGAGCGTGTTTGTGAGAGCATCAGCTGTACCATACCTGCAGGGTGCACGCGACTTCATTCACAGGGAGTTCACTGGCTTCTCTGGAGGTTAGTACAGGAACCATGTTCTCATTTTCACTGCAGGGCTGACTCTCAGAAAGCTGGAAGACAAACAGAGAAGAACACAAAGGGCACAATTAAGTTCTGCTGGTTTAAGAACGTTCTCTGTTCTGAATGGTTTGACTGTTTTCATCTCTGGGCAGCTCTGGTCCAGGAGTGGAGCTTGCAGGAGGAGAGAGCCTGCGCATGCAGGCAACAGCTGCGTGCAGGGGCTGCGCTCAGTCACTGCTCTGGAGTTGCAGTCTTGAGTTTGAGTTGTTCTGTTAAAAATTTTCTTGTGTGAAAATGTTTCATCAGCAGCTTATGCTTGGAGTTTCAAAATAACCTGATATGTTTCTTATTGTGTATCAATAATGGGTTTGTTACATTTTGTTATCTATTTAAGTTTATTTTTATGAGATGATGTTAAAATAGTAAAATTACTTGTTTTTAACCACTCCTGACATGTCACTAAACTAAGAGGCCTGATGTGCTTCATCAATCCTCCAAATGCACATGTCAGATGACTCAGTTCAATCTATTGTCAGAACTGTTAATTATTAGAATAAATGAAAAGCATGTTTTATTGCTGCACAGCTGTACCTCTAGTTTCTGTGCAGAAGCAAAGTTTGAATTGAATAATAAGAAGTGTAAGTACATTTACTGCTTTAGGAGGATCTTTGTTGATGCTAAATTTTATTTTGAAAGGATGACTATGCTGCTGTCTGATTAATATTGAAAAACATAATAATGTTATAGTTCAATTACTATAAAATGTTAAAAGCTACATGTTATAAATAAATGTTCTAATGGCTGCAAAAAGAATGTATTTCTATAAACAACACTAAAAATAAAAAGATTTTCCGGCTCTAGCTCGGTTTCGTTAGTACGAAACTGGACCAAACGGTTCTTTTAGAGGTTGCAGAGCCGTGGTTTAGCTGTTGCAATAATAACATCATTCAAAGCACACATACACACTTTTTATACACATATACACGGTGCATATGCTGGTAGTGGAATATAAACAATGAATCCATATCAGAATTTAGCGTCATGTCCACAGATGTTAAATGAAGCTGTAACTGATAGTTCAAAAATAATTCAAACTATTATTGATGGGAAATCTGAGTTTAAATGAATCTGCTCCAGATACCATCAGTCCTCCCTGTGGTTCTTTCCAGGATTAAATGAATAACCTTCAGGCCGGCTTCCTAAAGTGAAGAAATGAGCTAGTCTTTTGTACGACTCTTTGAAATGAACTGATCCAAAAGATCCGGCTCCCTAAAAAGAGCCAGAAATCCCATCTCTAATTACTACAGGTGAAACAGATATTCCGAAAGGCTGATGCTTCCTCCACTGAAAGATGCCGATTTTCACAGAAGAGAATGAATGAAATAATGAAACACTGATGCATCCGTGACATCCAACAGAATGGTTCCAGAGCACAGCTGTGACACACACACACACACACACACACACACACACACCCCCCCCACACACACACACACACACACACACACACACACAGAGCAGGGGTCTATGTGGAGAACACATCTCGGGCATCCAGATGTGCAACAACTGGTGGAACATCAAATCTTCACACAGTCATTGGAGGGACCAGCACTGAGGTCACTGCAGGTCACAGTGCCACAACATTTAGCAAACATCCCATCAACAATGCTGAACAAAGTGGAACAAACTCTAGCAGAAAAAAAAGGAACAAAAAGAAAATTCAAAAACACAGTTACCCACAATGCAGCTTGAACACCACACCAGAAGTGGGTGAAGTGCATTGTGGGCAAACATGTTTCTATAGAAAATAAACAGTTAAAGACTAAGAGTTCAGCCTGTAATAAGTGATGATTGGATTATAAAGTTGACCAATCACAAAACGGATGTTCCCAACTTTGGAATCGGCCAATCAAACTGACTCTGCGCCTCATAAACGCGGGGGGAAGGGGCGGGGGTGCATTGGGGTGCGTTTGCGCTCTCAGTTTGTGCCGTTTATGTTCCAGTGATTCTGCTATTATGTTTTTGAGAACTGTTCTGCAAACACAAAAGCACACTTTTATGACAAAGACAGTGCAGGACACTGGTTATAGTAATGACAGAAATTTAACACCATCAGCTGAAAAGTTTTTGTTTCCGTCCTTGGCTCATTCTAAGAGAACCAAAGAGTAAAGCGGACAAGACCATCTGGAACAGTCCTGCAGTCCCAACTGCGGGTCATTTGGGGGCGCTGTTGTCTATAACGAGCTCTGACCAGGGTGTAAAGAACTCAGGTGTGAAGAAGCTCCTGCAGCTCCTCACTGCACCTTTACCCAGAAAACATTCCCATCATGGTTCCTGACTGTTTTTTTCCCCTGTCATTTCCTCCGTGTTCTCTCCTCAGAGAACCAGGTGGAATCCAGATCAGGTGAGAGGTTAACATCCAGTCAAACCAACTCCACCCACCCAGAACAAAGTTAGAAACACAGGAGAGACCTCTAAAAAGGAGAATCTCAACGTTTCACGTGTCAAAGAACTGCTTTAAATGAAGGAATTTTGACCTTTAAAATGGGGGGGGGGGGGGGGTTTCCTCCCCCCTCAGTGTTTCTCTTCTACTCTCAATATTTCATCATGCAGTTTGATGGGTGGATTTCTCCGCCTCAGCGGAGGATCAGTTTCCCTCCTGCATGAAACCATGAACAAACAGGAGAATCCGACACCCGCAGTGGAGCCAGAAACCTGAGCAGTCAGGAGGGCAGGATGCTGGCGGCGCCGCCACACACCGATCTCTAGATAAATATCATTGTTTCTCTTCTTCTTCTTCAGCAGAACAAGCAGCAGGCAACTTCGGGGGGGCTCACTGGGTTGCAAGCATGATGCATTGTCCACAGGTCATTGATGACAAACAGAACCTTCCAGAAGGACCAGAAGGTGTAAGGAAGAGGCTGCTCCTCCTCATCAGGCTGCCAAACCCCTATGTTCCACACAGAGCCGGATCTGCGTTTCTGCTCGGCTCCACGTGATGCAGACACATCCGAGCAGGAAACCTGCGAACAAAGCTGACGCACCTCAGTTCAGGTCCAAAGTCCGGCTCCTGTTCCGGTCATCTCCACCATAATGCAGTGTGGAAACACGAGGTCTGGATTTACAGCACAGCAATGGTGAGAGAACGCTTCACAACAGAATCTCCATAAAAACCAGAACCAGAACCCTCATAGGTATACCTCAACTATGGGAGACAAAATGAGAAAAAAAAAAATCAGAAAATCCTCTGTGGTTCATAGAAAATCACATTGTCTGATTTTTACAGAATTTATTTGTAAATTAAGGTGGAAAGTAAGTGTTTGGTCATCTACAAACAAGCAAGATTTCTGGCTCTCACAGACCTGTAACTTCTTCTGTAAGAGCATCCTCTGTCCTCCACCTGTTACCTGTATTAATGGCACCTGTTGGAACTCCTTATCTATAGAAAAGACACCTGTCCACAACCTCAAACAGTCCCACTCCAAACTCCACTATAGCCAAAACCAAAGAGCTGTCTGAGGACACCAGAAACTAAATTGTTGACCTGCAGCCTTCCAGGCTGGGAAGACCCAATCTGCAATAGCTAAGCAGCTTGGTGTGAAGAAATCAACTGCGGGAGCAATTGGTTGGAAAAGGAAGGCATGCAAGACCACTGCTAATCTACAATAAGAGCACGGTGAGGAAAAAACCCAGAACCACAAGGGGGGACCTAGTGAATGACCTGCAGAGAGATGAGGTCAAAGCAACAAAGGTTACCATCAGTAACACACTACGCCACCGGGGACTCAAACCCTGCAGAGCCAGACGTGTCCCCCTGCTAAAGCCAGTACATGTGCAGGCCCGTCTAAAGTTTGCTAGAGAGCATTTGGATGATCCATAAGAGGATTGGGAGAATGTCCTGTGATCAGATGGAAGCACAATAGTTCTTTTTTCTAAGAACTCTACTCGTGTTTGGAGGAAAAAGAATGCTGAGTTACATCCAAAGAACACCAAACCTACTATAAGCATGGGGGTGGAAGCATCATGCTTTGGGGCCGTTTTTCAGCAAAGTGACCAGGACAACTGATCCGTGTAAAGGAAAGAATAAATGGGGCCATGTAACGTCAGATTTTGAGTGAAAACCTCCTTCCATCAGCAAGAGCATTGAAGATTAAACATGACTGGGTCTGTCAGCATGACCACCATCCCAAACACACTGCCCGGGTAACGAAGGAGGGGCTTTGTAAGAAGCATTTCAAGGTCCTGGAGATCTTGAGGTCCTGGGGTCTCCAGATCTCAACCCCATAGAAAGTCTTTGGAGGGAGTTGAAAGTCCATGTTTCCCAGCGAGAGCCCCATAATACCACTGCTCTAAAGGAGATCTACATGGAGGAATGGGCCAAAAAAACAGCAAGTTTGTGAAAACCTTGTGAGGATTTACTGAAAACGTTGAGTGCTGTCAGTGCCAACAAAGATTATAGAAGTATTGAGCTGAACTTTTGTTATTGACCAAATACTTATTTTCAACCATAACTTACAAATAAATTATTTAAAAATCAGACAATGTGATTTTATGATTTTTTTTCTCTCATAGTTAAGGTAAACCTATGATGAAAATGACAGGACTCTCTCATCCTTTTAGGTAAGAGAACACGCACAATTGGTGGCTGACAGAATATTTTTTTTGCCCCACTATGTATGTGAGCATATGTATGTGTGTGTGTGTGTGTGTGTGCGTGCGTGCGTGCGCGCACGTTTGACTTTGAGGAGGTCTGATGAACAGTGCTGATGTCAGATCCTTCAGCTTCCTCTGGCTCAGACAGAAACAGGAATGTTCTTTTCTTACGGTACAGGTTCAGCTCCAGGTTCAGGTCAGATGATGCTCCTCCATTCAGACTCCACCTGGGCTAAAGTCCACTTCATGGGTCACCTATGTAGACCTGCCTCCAGTTCCAGACAGGTTGCTCTCTGCCTTCAGCAGAGCTGATGCATTGAGAGGATTGAGACTAATAAGCAGCTGATGGAGCTTAGAGCTGCATCCTGCTCTTTCCTGCTTGATAAGCCCCCTGTAGGGCTGGAGGAGAACTGCATCAGAGACATCTGCAGCCTCATCAGCTGCTGCATCTGAGGAGAAATCCACCACCAAACATCTGCTGCAATCCATGCTTCAGATCCTCATCCAGCAGCACTGAAGTCTTCCTTGTTGCGTAGCAACCTTCAGTAAACAATACTTGTTTGTATCTGTGTGTCAGCTACTTCCTTGTTTGATGTATAACTTTATTTAAAGTGTCAACAGTTTACAGAGACGTGAAAACAGGAACCTGTTTGGAAAAATTGGATCAGCTAAACCGAGGTCATGTGGAGAAGCGTCTGCGTTAGTCTCATCAGGACACTAAGCCCTCACGGTTTTCCTGACATTCCTTGTTTCATTTCCAAACTGAAAAAGAAGTCAGGTCATCACAGCTGCCCCCTCCAGAGGAGCAAGAGTTTCCACAGATCAATCAACCAGCTCCACTGCAGCATGATGACGTTTACACTCAGACCCTGACCCCCCCACTTGCCTGCTGCTCTGCACCTCCCTTTTCTCCGCCTGAGCTCCACACAGAAGGACAGAGGTGGTGAAGCATTGTGGCTCCAGGTCGGGAATGACAGACGGGACGAGAAGGAGAACCCGGGCGCCGTGGCTGAGCTGAGGATCGGGAAGCAAATGCTGAACCAGAGAGTCAGCGAGAATCTGATCCACCTGTGCGGACACACCCCTCCCTGCCGCTCCCTGCCACGTTTTACCAACTCCCTCCCAGTGGCTGTCCGGTGAGGAGATCCAGAACAGAAGGTTTGGACTTTCAGTTGAGGAGCAGAACCCTTCCACAATGAAGCTCTGCTGCTACAGCAGAGGCTGTAGAGAACACACTACTTCTCCTTGGGTCACTCGACGAGGCAGGACTATCCATTATCCCCTTTACTGTTTGCTTTGGCAATCGAACCTTTGTCCATTGCATTAAAAACAGATGTAAGATACTCTGGCTTCATTAGGGAGAAACTGAACATGAGGTATCTCTGTACGTTGATGATGAAAAGTCTTTGCAAAGTATAATGTCAGTGTTCAAAGGCTTTAGGACAATTTCAGGGTATAAAACTAATTTCTCCAAAAGCACCCCTTTATTGATCAACTCTGAAAGATATGAGATAGTAAGGAAAGACTTCTTTAAATTTTTACAGATTTGCAGCTTTGTTAAGACAACGTTCTCGTCTTTGCCCCTCCGGCCCCCTGAATATGACACAAATAAGGTGTTTTTATAGATAGGGGTTCAATTTCTACAACACTCAATGTTTTATCAAACATTCAAGATGTGCCTTTATTGGACTACCTCAAGGATGCTTGGCAACAAGACATTGGTACTAGTATTTCTGCTACCCAGTGGACCAAAGCTCAGAACAATGTCTTCTATTCTTCAATTTGTGCTCCACAAGGACTTATGCAATACAAGGTTTTACATAGATTGCACCAGTCAAAAGTGAAACTTTCCAAGATGTTCCTGGGGGTGGGCACACTGTTGTAGATGTAGATCTTGTTAAATTGGAATCAAAAGAACTCTCCAACTTATTCAAACCTATTATACGAGTTAATTAAATCAAATCAAATCAAATAGAAAAAAAATCCTATTTACACTGTGAGGGAAATTAGATGCATTTCACTCTACGTGGGATCCTTTCTTAGAATATTTTAAAGAAAAAGAATGAAGAAATGAAGTAGAAAAGAGGAAGGAAAAAAGGGGAAGGGAAAGAACAAAAGAAAGATAAAAAAAGAATAAAAGGTATGGATCCCTTTGCCCTGTTTCTACCCTTTTTTATCCGTCTACTTTTTATGATTTGATGATATCCATTCTGATGCATCCACCTACGGACAAACTGATCCGTGTATGTCTTTGTTTTCCTCATCTGAGCAGGAATCTGGATCTAAACGGTACAGCTAGATAGCTCTAAAATTGCTTGCCTTTTTATTTTATTTTTTTTGCTACGCTTATGATAGTTTGGGGTTGTGAGGAGCTGGAAGCCAACAGGAAAAAGAGCAAACAAAGGAATGCTGGGATATTAACAAAAGGTTACTTCAGAATCAACAGTCCTTCCCACAACCCAGAGGTGAATTTCTAATGAGCTCTTGCTGCTCTGCAGAGAATATGTCTTAAAAAACAACAGGTTTTTTTATTTTGGTTAGAAATGGCACAAACATAACTTAAAGAGAACTGGGAACGCTTTCACAACAGAAAAAAATATAGCCTTTAAGAACTTCAGGTGTAAAGGAGTTTCCAGTGTTCGTTCATCTGGAGCGTCTTCATGCTGACATTTGCAGATATGAAACATTACGGTCAACTAAACTCAGGGTCTAAAGCTCCCAGACTGTAGGCCCAGCACAGGTTCTCCAGATCGAGTCCAGACAGCAGAGTGTGAAAGAAGACAGGAAGGTGCAGGAGGCGGCTGTGAACGGAGTGTTCAGATTTGCCCCGCCCCTCCAGCGCCCACAGACGGCTCCACACTCACCTGCTGCCTCTGGCAGGTACACAGCAAAAGCAAACATGATGGAGACTGAGCTTCAGCTGCTCGTCTCACGGCTCCACCTTTGCGTCTGCAGCAGGTTCTTACAGTCGTGCTGGAGACCCGCAGATTCCTCACTAATGAGAGCTTCATGTTATACACGGTTCTGCTGAACAGCTGAAGAACGTTATCATTGCAAACTAAACCATTTTGGAAATGAATGGGAGGAATAAAAGGAAAGATTTGACCTAAGGCTTTTATTTTGTAAATTGTTTTTCTTTTCATTGTTTGTAGCCACGCCCATTTCCCCCCACTTGTAAACATTGGTTTCTGTTTCCTTTGTCAGGAGTTGGACCATCAAACACTAAACTATTGGAACCAAAACATCTGATTCTGATTTATAAAGCAACAGGTTTTATTTTGAACAACAGAGCAGAACCACACTAGAGCCAGACCAGAACCACACTAGAACCAGACCAGAACCAGACCAGAACCACACTAGA
>BSAI01004073.1:47343-67487 GCA_036245035.1 Adrianichthys oophorus | reverse complement strand
GTTACTGTTTACATTGTTGCTTAGTAATCAGATTACTGTCGTTACTGTTAACATTGTTTCTTAGTAATCAGATTACTGTCGTTACTGTTTACATTGTTGCTTAGTAATCAGATTACTGTCGTTACTGTTTACATTAGTGCTGAGATAATCAGATTATTAAAAGCAGATGGAATCAGATGACCAAGGTTGGGTGCAGCTGTCTGGTCATCCGGTGTGTATGGGGAGGGCCTCACACGCCATTTTGCTGGTTTTTGACAGGCGGTGGTGAGGTGCGATGGGGAACCAGCTGGCGGGCATCGCCCCCTCGCAGATCCTCTCTGTGGACAGCTATTTCTCCGACATCCATGACCATGAGTATGACAAAAGCCTGGGCAGCACTCGCTTCTTCAAGGTGGCCCGGGCTAAGCACCGGGAAGGCTTGGTGGTGGTGAAGGTCTTCGCCATCCAGGACCCCTCCCTGCCGCTGACCAGCTACAAGCAGGAGTTGGAGGAGCTGAAGATCCGGCTGCATTCCTGCCAGAACTGCCTGCCCTTCCAGAAGGCAACCCTGACAGAGAAAGCTGCCATCCTGTTCCGGCAGTACGTCCGGGACAACTTGTACGACCGCATCAGCACACGGCCCTTCCTCAACAATGTGGAGAAGCGCTGGCTGGCCTTCCAGATCCTCAGTGCTGTGGACCAGGCGCACAAGGCCGGCGTTCGCCATGGCGACATCAAGACAGAGAATGTGATGGTGACCAGCTGGAACTGGGTCCTGCTCTGTGACTTTGCCAGTTTCAAACCCACCTTCCTGCCGGAGGACAACCCCGCTGACTTCAACTATTTCTTCGACACATCCAGACGCCGGACGTGCTACATCGCTCCCGAGAGGTTCGTGGACGGGAGCATGTTCACCACGGAAAGCGACCAGAACACGCCGCTGGTGGACCTGACTAATAACAACCAAAGGAGCAGAGGGGAGCTCAAGCAGGCCATGGACATCTTCTCTGCAGGTACAGAGCTCTGAGGTGTAGGGGGAAGTGTGGGTGTGGTCGCCGCCGAGCTTCAGCGTGTCTTTGTGCTCCAGGTTGCGTGATTGCAGAGCTCTTCACGGAGGGTGTTCCTCTTTTCGACCTGTCCCAGCTGCTGGCATACCGAAAAGGCCTCTTCCAGACGGAGCAGGTCCTCCAGAAGATTGAGGACCTGAGGATCAGAGAGCTGGTACTTCCTCCCACTCACACACGGCACACAGGAGCCCCCCAGGGCTGCTCTGACAGCAGAATTCGGTCTGTCCCTGTGCAGTGATGCATGTGGGGGGAGAGGTCAGGGAACAGGGGCGATGAAAAAGCTGAGAATCCTTTCTGAACTGAGACGGTTGCTGATCGGTTGCTGCTTCTCACCTTTGCTCTCCTCCTCAGGTGGCTCAGATGGTCCAGCGGGAACCAGAGAAACGCCTGACAGCAGAGGAGTACCTGAAGCAGCAGAGGGGCGGAGCCTTTCCTGAGATCTTCTACACCTTCCTCCAGCCCTACATGACTCAGTTTGCCAAGGAGACCTTTCAGTCTTCCGAAGAGCGAGTCCTGGTTATCCGCAAAGACCTCGACAACATCCTGCACAACCTGCAAGGGGGTGGGGCTTATCTTTTCCATACCGTATATCTTCCAATAGTGGCCGGTCTCTAATAGATGCCGGTCTCCGTTCAATGCCGGGTCTAACAGGTGTTCATTACTTTAGACGCCGGTCTGTAATAGTGGCCAAACTCCTTTAAGTGGTATTTGTGAAATAGCATTCTGGTGAGGAATCTGCACCACATTTTGGGGTGGATCCCAAACTTAACAGCTGCAAAAAAAGGAGCAACAAACAAACAGATTTCCTGGTGGAAGATCAAAGAAACCGAGCGACGAATTAGAAGAACTGGTTTTAACATGGATTATTGAGCAAAGACAGAAAGTCTCTAGGAAAATAATGTTGTTTTCTGCATTTTGTGACTGAATTTCACAGCAAAATGAACCCATTAGCCATCACCATTCTGTCTGTCATGAAATAAATGCCGGTCTATAATAAACACCAGGTCGGCTGCAAAATTTTTGTAATAAACGCCCGGAGTACTATTAGAAGACATACGTCTTTAGAAATGCATGTCTCATCAATCCAAACTTTCCTCAGCCAAAGATCTGTTGGTGCTGTAGGGAGGTGGGCGTAGGTGATTCTGTTTTCCTAAAGCTTCTTCCCTTCCAGGCTCCTCCTCTTCCTCCTTGGAAGGTGGCGACGGCGTGCCGAGCCCCCGGGAAGAGCAGGGCTTGCTGGTGCTGGTGTCCGTCATCACCTCATGCCTGCAGACGCTGCACTCCTGCGACTCCAAGTTGGCGGCGCTGGAACTGGTTCTTCACCTGGGCCCGCGGCTCAGTGTGGACATCCTGTTGGATCGCATCACACCGTACCTGCTGCACTTCTGCAACGACCATGTGCCCCGCGTGCGCGCTCAGGCCATCCGCACCTTAACCAAGGTGCTGGCGTTGGTGAAGGAGGTGCCAAGGAATGACATCAACATCTACCCTGAGT
This sequence comes from Adrianichthys oophorus, assembly GCA_036245035.1. Classification (NCBI taxonomy): domain Eukaryota; kingdom Metazoa; phylum Chordata; class Actinopteri; order Beloniformes; family Adrianichthyidae; genus Adrianichthys; species Adrianichthys oophorus. Next base: position 64,946 of record BSAI01004073.1, on the reverse strand, counting down.
ACATCCTGCCCGGAATCGCACACCTTGCCCAGGATGACGCCACCATCGTCCGGCTGGCATACGCAGGTGCGGTTCTGGTCCAGAAGATGATGGATGTGTTAAGATTCAAGTCTTTTAGGAGACAGGGTCAGACTATGCCCCGCCCCTCCTCATGTCTGCTGTCGTCTGACGTCTTCATCCTCTGTTTTCCCAGAAAACATCGCTCACCTGGCTGAGAGTGCGCTCCGCTTCCTGGAGCTGGTTCAGGAGAACAACGTGAACTCTGAGCAGGACCTCAGTGGCGAGGACGGCGAGGAGATCAACCACCCCGGCGACAACTACGATTCCGGTAGGTTGTGATGGGCCGTGCTTTTGCCGTGTGAGTGCCTGTGTGTGACACTGCCACCGTCTGTCCACAGAGTTGCAGGCGCTCCACGAGATGGTGCAGCAGAAGGTGGTGACACTGCTGAGCGACCCCGAGAACATCGTTAAGCAGTCGCTGATGGAGAGCGGCATCACGCGCCTTTGCGTGTTCTTCGGCCGGCAGAAAGCCAACGACGTGCTGCTGTCCCACATGATCACCTTCCTGAACGACAAGAATGACTGGCACCTCCGAGGGGCGTTCTTCGACAGCATCGTGGGTGAGTGGCTGTCCACGTCAGAGGCTGCTACCGGGAGACTCCGCCTCACTGCCGTGTCTCCTGCTTTCAGGCGTGGCAGCGTACGTGGGTTGGCAGAGCTCCTCCATCCTGAAACCCCTCCTTCAGCAGGGCCTGAGCGACACAGAGGAGTTCGTCATCTACAAAGCGCTGAATGCCCTGACCTCCATGTGCCAGCTGGGGCTGCTGCAGAAGCCGCACATCTACGAGTTCGTCAGTGACATCGGTGAGCTCCATGCTTAGGTTCCTCCACAGGTTGTCCCGGTGACAGCACCTCCAGGCTGACCTTCACTCCACTTCCTGGAGAAGGTTGCCGGCTGTGGTGATCCTGCTGTTTAATCCGGCTTCTCTGTTGAGACTCCAGGTTACTGAGGAAGTTACTGTAAGGCATGGTGGATGCAGGTAGGAGAATCCATCTGACGCTGTTCCTGCAGTTCCACCTTAAAAGTATTGATGTCCCAATCAGAATTTAATGGCCACAATCAGATTCAGAGTCATTTGATTTAGATTCTCTGCTGTTACTGAGTCCTGATCCGATACTATTGTAAAACCTTTTTAAACAATGGCCAAAATGTTTTAAACGGATCCATGTTGTTCCTGATTTTTATTTCATTCACCTTCTTTTATCTTTTAAGACTAAGCATTTCTGTGAAGTGGCTTCAATAGAAAAAACAGATAACTATTAATGAGTAAAAATAGGTGATAATTGGTCACCTGAGAAAGTTTGGTAATTGTAGCTTTAGGATCTTCAGAGCTTTTGGTCCGTTTTAATTTATTATGATCCATTTTTACATGAAAAATTAAAAAAAATGGAAGAAATTTGTTGCAGTCAGACTGTAAGGTAACAATTAGTCATGTGACTTTATTCCAAATTAGTTGTCGTAGTATGAAAATGATGATAGGTTTTCATGACTAGATCTTATTAATAGACAAATGTATTAGTTTTGGTTGTATTTGAGAGATTTTGGATTTATTTAGTTTCATTTATTTATTGATCACTTTTTCTCAGAGCCTGCACTTTGTAGACAGTTCAATGGTTGTTGTCTCTCTGCCTTCTGTCTGTTGGCAGCAGGAGAGCGCCATTCTCATTAAAAAGAAACAAAAAAAAACGCCTTTGAAGGGTGTCAGTTATGTTAAGACAAAAAACTAGAGACCCTTGCGGTCAGTTTAAACATTAATTAAAAGAGTTTTTCAGCCCCGCAGTCTGACTCGGTAAATATCATGCTAACTTTACCGAACTGTTTTTGTGCGCCTCATGCTTAAACCGCTGTCATATCCCGCTATGTTTTACAGTAATAAAATGGCGTTATCTGTGCATGAGATGCAGATTTATAGTAGAGGATTTATCTGTCATTAAAGCCGGGTGCAGTGTTGGATGGCCCACAGGTGCTATCTGCCCTCGCTTCCTGCCTCTACGCCCCACTCCTCTCACCTCCACAAGCCACTGCCCCCCGCCTCTATGCGCCACCCTCGCCACCTCTAACCCAACTCCACGTGCGAAGCGCACGCCTGACCCCCCAGCACCTTCTCTTTCTGTAAGGATGGTCTGAGTTGTATGTGAGAAATGGATATAAAAAGCACGTTTTTCAAAGTGGTGACCTTTCTGTTGGTCTTATCTCCATAGCAACCATTTTATGTTTTTCTCACTAGGGGATACCAAGCAGATCTATTTAAGTTTCAGGAAAATTGTCAAAAGTAAACTTTAAAATGTGCTTAGTAATGGAGGTTATTTGCTAACCATGCCCACAATCCTAATATGTTCATATCCTGCGTGATATAATTTTGCTAAGCTCTAGTCAGTGACCAACATTAAATTTTCACGATATTCTGCTAAAAAATGTGGGAATAAAAGAGAACGCCACTTTTGCCAGCTCGCCACGTGCACTCTGTTCAAAATCTACAACTTCTAATTCCAACATTTTTTCCCAATGGCTTCCCCATGATGCCCAAGAAGTTAGCAAAAGATTGATGAAAAACCCTAGGAGTTAAGATGGTGGCCTCTTCCCAAGGTCAAAGGTCAAAAAAACTTGTACAACATTGGTTGTTGACTTAAGCTGGCTGCATGTGTGTTACATTTAGTGAATACCAGACAAACTAAGTTTCCTTTTCCCATATCCCTGACATGTGTGTTTTGGTTTCGTTTGTGTATTTTGAAATCATTTTTTGGCTCCATAAGCGATTTTCAGCTCATTCATTTCTTTTCAGTTTACCCTTAATGGCATTAACTACTATTCCCAAAAGTCATTTTTGTCGGGCACTGGGTGTGTTCAAATTTTGATGACTTTTCAGGCATGTGACGGGGGTCAAATTTTTGCTCAAAGGCGCAGAATTTTTTCCATAAGCGAAAACAATATGATCCTTGCGGTCAGTGACTGCTGCGGGCAATAATAATAGTTTGATATGTTTAGCGCGTATCATAATAATAGAAAAATAAGCTTCCAAAAGATACTCGGGATACAACATCCAAGACCGATCAAGTGGGAAACTCCGTGATCGGATCGCTATATCCCTAACCGGAGTTACCCCCCACGGCCGAGTCCCACCCCCCCTCTGCTGCTCCCCACAGCTCCTTTCCTGTGCCACCCAAACCTGTGGATCCGGTACGGTGCCGTGGGCTTCATCACCGTCGTGGCTCAGCACCTGAACGTGGCTGACGTTTACTGCAAGCTGATGCCCCACCTTAACCCCTTCCTGACCCAGCCCATTATCCAGGTGAGTCCCAGCCCCCCCGTTGGTCCTCAGTCTGCTCTCCTCTCCTCATCCTCCTGACCTGCTCAGATTGATAAGGAGCTGGTCCTCCTGAGCGTGCTGAAGGAGCCGGTGAGCCGCTCCATTTTCGACTACGCGCTGCGCTCCAAAGACATCGGCAGTCTCTTCAGACACCTGCTGCTGCGCCAGAAGAAGCGTTGTGGCTCCATCCCAGAATGCCCCACGCCAGATGACCCGGCCATCGCCCAGCTACTCAAGAAGCTGCTGTCACAGGTTAGAACCGCTTTCTCCTGCTTTAACCCCAACAGGTCCAGCAGAATTCTGTCAGCAGGGATCGGAGCGCTTTTCCAGAACATCTTTTTGGAGGAAGTGTTTGGATTTAGAGGTTTAAGGAGATGTTCTGAGGTTTTATGTTCTGAGGTCTGCAGCTTCTTAAAGCTTCATCCTGCTCAGGTTTTTGTTCCTGAAGGTCCAGTCTGAAGCATTGCTTGAAAAACTCAAATGTCTTGCCAGTCACTACCCTTGCTCTTGCCCCGGTTGTTAGGTTTTACCCCTGTGGGGGTAATCGAGTCACCTCTCTGCGGTTGTCTGGGTCTTGTCTGACCCGGTGGCCGGTTTCCTCTCAGGGAATGACAGAAGCTGAGGAGGACAAACTGCTGGCGCTCAAAGACTTCATGCTGAAGTCCAACAAGGCCAAAGCCAACATGGGCGAGCAGAACCAACAGGGAGACTCGGCCCAGTGCGGTGTCATTGACCTGGCAACGCTTGGCATCATGGGCCGGCAGGTGGACCTGGTGAAACCTAAAGCTGAGGCTGAGGAGAAGAAAGGTACGTCTTCATCATCATCATCAGAGGCAGCTGGAGTCTGACGGTTCTGATGGATCTTCTGTCTGTCTGCTGCAGCCCGGAAGCAAACCAAGCAGGACTCCACCATGAACGAGGAGTGGAAGAGCATGTTCGGCTCTCAGGAGCCGCCATCTGCCCAGCCTCCCACCGTAAGTCCTCCTCTGTCAGGAGCAGCGGTTCTGCTGGCCTGGATTCTGGTCCTAAGGCGGGTCGATGTTCTGCCTGCAGCCTCTCATCCAGGTTCGCTTCTGTCCCCAGGTGACTGACGGGCTCGGGGGTCAGAGCAGGAAGAGTGTCGTCGTTCCGACGGCCCCCACTCTGCACTTGGGGGTAAGTGGCCCCGCCTACCAGCGCCGCATGAACACCTGTAAGGCAGAGCTTCAGCAGCTGGTGCAGCAGAAGAGAGAGCAGTGCAGCGCCGAGCGCATAGCCAAAAAGATGATGGAGAGCGCCGAGTGGGAGAGCCGGCCCCCTCCGCCAGGTAACATTGCCGTGTGCCTGCAGGTGTGTGGAGGAGGGCCTATGAGGGCTAAACTGCTCCAGTGTTTCAGGATGGCACCCCAAAGGCCTGCTGGTGGCCCACCTGCACGAGCACAAGGCCGCCGTCAACCGCATCCGTGTCTCCGACGAGCACGCCATCTTTGCCACGGCGTCCAATGATGGCACCGTCAAGGTGTGGGACAGCCAGAAGATGGAGGGCAAGACCACCACCACCAGGTGAGGGGGAACCACACAGATGCCCAAGGCTGTGTGTACGCTGATGTCTGCATGCACACACACGTGCACGCATACTGGTGTGATTATTTTTTTCCTGTTTTTCTTGTATTCCTCCTCTGACCTCTTCCTCCACCCCCTCTTCTGACGTTCTCCCCTGACCTTCAACCTCTTCTGACCTCCTTTCTGGTTCTGCTGAAGTTTCTTTGGTTCTCTGGTTCCGTCTGGATCTGCCCCCCTTCTGTGGTTGTGCTGACAGTGTCTTTCTGCAGGTCTGTGCTGACATACGCTCGAGTGGGGGGTCACGTGAAGACGCTCACCTTCTGTCAGGGCTCACATTACTTAGCTGTGGCATCAGACAGTGGCTCCATCCAACTGCTCGCCGTGGAGGCCAACAAACCGCCAAAGTCCCCCAAAGTGCAGCCGTACCAGACCAGGTGATGTTCAGGTGTTCCTCTCAGGACCTGCTGCAGGATTACAGCCATGTTTTGACCTTGTTACTCGTTTCAGGACTCTGGACCTGCAGGAGGACGGCTGTGCCGTGGATGTCCACCACTTCAACTCTGGCACTCAGTCTGTGCTGGCCTATGCCACTGTCAACGGCTCACTGGTGGGCTGGGACCTTCGCTCCAACGCTAACGCCTGGACGCTGCGTCACGACCTGCGGCTCGGACTCATCACTTCCTTCTGTGTGGACATGCACCAATGCTGGCTCTGCTTAGGTCTGCACGGGGGAGGGCGCGTGTTGGGTTTGGATGGGGGCTTTCCAGGACAACGGATCCAGACTCCTCAGCCTCTGTCTTCATCATGCTGCATTTACTGACCCTCAGAAATGTCTAAATGTTTGATGTCTTTTCACAGTAAAGCTTCAAAAGGCAAAGAGAAATGAGCTGAAAGTCAACCAGGAGAGACGCTGCACAAAATCATTCCAACCTTCAGCTCAAAATCCCTGTTTTAATTGAACACAGCAAAAATCCTCTGGACTTTCTGTGGTCTTTGAATGCAGCACAGCCTTGGGTGTGTGTGTGTGTGTGTGTGTGTGTGTCTCAATTTAGTTATTCTAATTATAACCAAAGATTGTGAAGCTCAAGCTTTCCAGACCAGGGGTCTGACGGCACTCAGTAACCGCCATGGTCTCTCTGCAGGAACGAGCAGTGGAACCATGGCATGCTGGGATATGCGGTTCCAGTTGCCCATCTCCAACCACTCCCACCCGGCCCGCGCACGAGTCCGCAGCCTGCTAATGCACCCGTTGTACCAGTCATCTGTGATTGCAGGTCAGACATGGTGGCGTGCTCCTGAATGCAGCACGAGCGCTCGTCGACACTCAGTAAACGTCTGTGTGTGTGTGTATGTGCACGTGCAGCGGTGCAGGGAAACAACGAAGTGTCCATGTGGGATTTAGAGACTGGAGACAGAAAGTTTACCCTGTGGGCAAGTTCTGCCCCACCGCTCTCTGAGATGCAGGTAGGAGGCGCTGTGGAGGCTGCAGCGCCACAGCAGCCGTTTGCTGTTGTCTTACTTTGTGTGTGTGTGTGCGTGTGTGTTCTGCAGCCGTCTCCTCACAGTGTTCATGGGATCTACTGCAGTCCAGCTGATGGGAACCCTCTGCTGCTGACAGCCGGCTCCGACATGAGAATCAGGTCTGACACAACAACAACACAACAAGAATACAACACAGCAAGAATACAACACAACAAGAAAGAATGGTAACACACCGAGTTCTGCTGGTTCTGTTTAGGTTCTGGGACTTGGCGTATCCAGAGAGGTCCTACATTGTGGCAGGCGGTGCCAACGACTCTCTGCACTGTCCGTCTGTCTTCTACAGCCGCAAGATCATCGAAGGGACCGAGGTGGTCCAGGTGAGCTCTGATCCGACTTGGTTCTGCCGTATCCCAGAACATTCACTGCAGATGAACAAGGAGCTTCCTGCTGACAAACCTGTGGAGCTCAAACAAACCAGTATAATCCTAAACATTTGAAAACCACACGGACTGCTGATGCTTTAGGACAAGAACTTTGTTTAAAGATCCGGACGGTCCTTCAGACCAAAAGGACTTGACAAATGTTTCCCTCATGAAGCCGTTCTGCTGGCGTGGCTCTGATCCGCATCCTATTATCTCTGCAGGAGATTCACAGCAAGCAGAAAAGCGGCGCCGCCGAGGACTCGCCCCGCCGTGGCCCGGAGTCCCTTCCTGTGGGACATCATGACATCATCACAGACATCGCCACCTTTCAGACCACTCAGGGCTTCATCGTCACCTCTTCCAGAGACGGCATCGTCAAAGTGTGGAAGTGAGCGTGGACCAGAGCTGCTGGATCCTGCAGACCAGAACCCCCGCCTCCCCTCATGTGATGGGAAACCCAGAAGCTCCTCGGTGGTTCAAACACCAACTTCTGAAGAGACGATGGGATCCAGCAGACTGACCTTCTAGGTTCTGCAGTTTCTTTGAAGTTAATCAAACTGTGACTTAAAGCTTTAGATCACCAGGCTCAGACTGGCAGACATCTGCATGATCCGGGTCAGAGTCTGTCGTCTGCGCAGACGAAGCTTCTGTGTGTTTGTAAGCGCAGTGTCTGATGGAAGCTGCACATCGCCGTGATGAAAATGAGTACTCACACATTCAGACTTGTTTACAGAAACTGTTTATTTTGGTTAAGTTTCATTCTTCCAACCTTCAAGTTTCACACATGGAGCTTCAGCAGAACCTGAAGAACCTGGAGGTCCTGAAGGGTCACGAGTTCTTATTTCCTCTGACTCACAAAGACCAGTGTCCGGTTCTAAAGCTGTGCAGCAATAAAGGCTGAAATCTGAAGAGTCTGCTTTTTCTGGCCTTTTTGTTGCGCAGATGAGTCTGGTTTGGTCTGACGGAGCAGAACTGAGGCACAGCATTTCGGGCTCCAGAACCCGCCTCTGGTCTCATCTGGAAGGCTGCTGAAGGTTTAGCTCTGAGCACGACAACTTCAAATTGAGGCACAAGACTTTAGGAACATGTTTTCAGACGCTGCTGGATTTAGGAGTCTTTGACCTGTGGTGTGGATCAGAGGGAATCGCCCCCCAAGTGACCCTCCAGGGGAGCTCCTGGTTCTCCTGGTGAGGTTCCTCATCGCCTCTCCATACACATGTTCTGACACTCTTCCTGAGTTGTGAAGCGGTTCTGGTTTCCGCCGCAGCCGCCGTACCAGAAGGGAGCACACTTGTTCTCCGTGCTGTTGAAGAACCACATCATGGCGTAGGTCTGGCAGGAGCCTTGGTCCAGCGGCTGCAGGCAGGCATCTGCCGAGCAGAAACATGTCTGAAAACTCCAAGGTTTTTACGATTTCTACAAAATCGTACAGAATGAAACCAGTTCTCCTGCTCAGACAGAAGACACGCCCCCTAAGCATGAAGGAGCAGTTGTATCATCCCATTACAAACAACTGAGCAGGATCGGGATTTAATGCGTGCATTTGCCTGTTAAGATGCGTTCACACCGCATGAAATTCACGTGGCGAATTTTCGCCGGCCACGTCTCCTTCACCGGGCAGCGAATTCTCTGCTCACCACATGTCCAAAGTGTGTTCTTAAGTTCGCCACATGTGGGAGGAGCTACCAGCTAATGTTTTTAGCCTGATCACTACATGAAGCGGCGTCTGTGTTTATCTCATCTGCAATGTATGGAAGACATGGATGATGTTTTGAGATCAGGTTTGTTTTGGAAGAGCTCCACAGAAACATCATTGATCACGTCTCCATGTTTGGGTTCTCTCCCGGTACAGACAGCTTCAGTCCCGCTGCGTCTGGATGACGGCCGCTTCCGTCTCTGACTGAGTTTGAAGGCTCGCATTAACGCAAGAGAGGAAAAATAAAATCAGAGGTCCTTTTTTATTATTGTCTTGATTAAAATAAGAAAAATGTCATAAAGTTCAGGAGGCACCACTTATTAGTGTGACGAGGGGGGGTCGTCTTGCGATGCACCTCAGGAGTGGAGCCACTTGGCAGTGGGCCCCCCTCCCATGGTTTCCGCATAGTTCTGACCCCTTCTTTCGGTTTTAAGTGCACCTTAGACATGTAGAACCCTTGGTGGGGGGTGCTTGGACATCACTGTGAACAATCAGGAGATGTCCTCTCAGTGCACTACCCTCCAATTTTACTGTACCCTTTAAACCTCGACAAACACACCCCAATGCACGCGCACACACACACACACACACGACACAAGGAAGCTGAGACTACTGTTCTTCTGTCCCCTACATACCCCATCCCTGGCGGAGAAACCAAGGCCTTCAGCAGTGGCGGCCTTGTTTTTTTCCATTCCTTCATCCACTTCAGCTTAACATAAACGCTCTCCTGAGCGCAGGTGTCTGCTCACCTTTGCACCGTTGGTTAGCGTGATGGAATGAGGTGCTTTGCATGTGTTGGTTTGTATGCACAAGTGTGCGTGTGAACTATGTGTGGACAAGTTTGTGAACACTCTTGGACCAGCAGGTATGTTTGTAACAGCGGCATGTGTGGACAGGCCCCGCCCATTTTAGACTAACATTCGACACTTGACTGTAGTGATTATAAACTTCCATCATCTTGTTGCCTGTTGTGTTATGATTCTACCCCCCCCGTCCCCCTGTGGTCATCTTCCAACGTCTGTAACCCACGTTCTTCCCCTGTTGGACAGGACAAGTTAAAAAAGAAATAAAGTTCAGGAGGCCCCAGCAGGCTGTCTCTCCACCCAGCAGCGGCTCTCTGTCTGGTCGCCAGCTTGTCTCTGGTAGCCGGTATGACGAGCGAGACCACCTTCTCCCAGCAGTAGCCGGGTCAGGTTCAGGAACCCCGCTGCCCCGAAAGGAATACATCAGGTTAAGAAAATGAATGGAAGTTCAGGAGAACTGATCCACCACACTGGATCTGCTTTTTACCCGCTGTCACTGAAAAAAGTAACATGCCAAAGCTGAGCCCCTAATTGGTTGACGCGATGCAGCGACCTCCTCAGAGTTTAAGTTATGTAACTCTGGCACGCTGTGTCTGCCGCCCAATCGCACCTGTACCATTGACTTAACATTGAAACTGGCTGCCTCTGCTGCACGAATCGGGTTCAGAGTGAATGCACCTTCAATGGGCTTCAGCCTGTTGGTGAAAATGTGGTTCAGCCGTAGAGCTGACCTCTGATTGGAAGATTGCAGGTTTGATTCCTGCCTTGCCTGTCCATGTGTCAAAGTGTCCTTGGGCAAGAGAGTGAATCCCATATTTCTTCTGGTGGAAGGTTGGCGCCAGTGTTCAGCAGCGGCGCCACTATCAATGTGTGAATGGGACTGTAAAGCACTTTGGGCCTTCAGGGAAGGTAGAAAAGCGCTCTACAAGTATACACCTTTTGTCGTTTAAATAAATAAAGACTGTATCATGTCTGGGGAAAGAAAAAAAATCTGTCATGGGAGCCAGGTGAGTACACCTGAGAACCACCAGGGGGCTTGTTCCTGCAGTGAGCCAGGCTTAACTTTCATGGCCAAACTGTTTGCGCCATAGCTTCCGGTTACAGTCTGTGTAATGGATTACTCTCAATTACTTTCTGACTGACAGCGTTGTAAAGGAAGGGGGCGGGGTCTCTGTTCAGTTTGGAAACATCAGAATTTTCAACATTTCTTTGCTTCATTCTTGAAGTTTTAGGAGAACTAAACCTGCCGGTTCTGAAGGTAACAGTTACCTTTAAGGCTGAAACTGGTGAGCTCCACCTGCAGCGCCCCCTGTGGTCCTGTGGGAGAAGACAGGAGAAGTGGTCAGAGCTGTTGAACAGTTCTGAGCGATCCAAATGGCACCAGAGTTTCTGAAAAGTCTCCAAATGAGGAGGAGGAAAAAGAAAGACTGTGAGCGTGCACGTGAAGCGTGCAGAGGTTGCTGCTCTGTGCATGTTCTGCAACCCATGAAAGCAGAAAGCGGAACCAGAACCAAAGACCTGCTTCTGCAGAACCATCAGGAAACCAGTCCCTCAGAGTCCCGGCCCGGTATGCACGTTGGCTGCAGCCTGCCTGCACCCCGTGCACCCCGAAAGCGGTTACTGTTGCCCGCCGCCCCCATTGTTCCAGAAGGAGGCACAAGCAATGCTCTGATCCTTGTTTTTGAAGCATTACATGAAAAGAGGTTTAGATTGCCAGAGATGGCACGCTGGCCTTTTACCATTGATACGTAAAGAGCGACGCCATATTGGAACGGGATCAAAACAATCAGACACGGCTTAGCAGATCCAGTAAAATGACCAGAAAATGATTAATTTTGGTCAGATTTTAAAAACAAAGATAAAACTGATTATCTCAAAAATAAGACTCAGTCCATGGTATTAATATTTTTGTACAAACTGCAAACAGATCAAAGACATTTTAAAAGTTTCCTGAAATAAATATATAATTATATGGGAAATACAATACCTGATGGATGGTTGTTATTTGATTCAAATCCACAGATTTACATAAACTGTTATTCTGCATTCAGTTTGTGCCGCTGAAAGTTACAAAGTTATTTTTTTTTTGTTTGTTTAAAAGAAGAAATACTTTTGGTTGGAAATCAGTGTTATTTAAAATGTGTACAATATGTTTTATTCTGTATAATACTAAGTTGCATTGCACCTTAATATGGAAGTTGTGCATAACGCTACAAACGTGAGAGTTCCTACGGGATTTAGAAATCGGGTTCACGCATTCGTTCTCACATCCTACAATACTTCAGAGCGAGAGCCACGAGGAAAGCATGAATATGAGCCAACCAGCTGCAAAAAGTTAAGGTGTACAAACTGACTGCTTAATTCAACCAAGATCTCTGAAGTATGGCACGGCCAATGCGCCGTTTTTTACGCCGCTTTTCCTGGCAATTATTAACCCTTTTCAGTTGCCACCACGAGGTAGCTAACATATTTAGCATTTGCTGTAAGGAACTGAAATGTCACGTCTAATTGTTCTATGTAACCTTGTTTTGTAGTTTTCGTGGTGTTTCGTGGTAATGAAGAACAGAAAAGGCACCCGTACTCCAAAAAAACGTGTGCAGCAATGTCATTAAGGAGCTACATGCACAAATGCGATTCGTGTTGGCCATCCCTCTTTTCAGCGCGGGAAATTCTCTGCTCGCCAGGTGGCCAAAAAAATGACCCTTAAGCTCGCTGCCCCGGCTACAGGTGGGAGGAGCTTCCAGCTAATGTTGTTAGCCACTACATGGAGTGGTGTCTGTGTTTATCTCATTTACAGTGCATGGAAGACACAGAAGATGATCAGAGATCAGGTTTATTTATTTTAAAGAGCTCTACAAAAACATCGATGATGACCATGTTCAGGTTCATGAGATCCTTCAGAGCAGGCATGCTCACGTGACGGTAGATCGTGGGCCTTAAAAAATAAATGAATATAAACCATGTACTTACAAAAAAGAAAGAGAGAGACAGAGAAAGAAAGCACAGATATGTTCTAACCGCCCTCGTGGCGACTGCCATTTGTCCAGTGCCTGTTTGCCACCGACGCCGAACATAATCGGGCTCAAATCCCGCTGCAGTTTGACTTGTGTTTTCAGTATATACCGTAGTTGCATTTTACTAGGCATAGAGAACACACTTTTCTATGAACATCTTTTTGAAAACAACAACAAATTTTAAACCAAGGGTTTCAAAGACTACATGTATTTGTGTAAACTATGTATTACTAAAAAAGATGATGAGGTTTCAAATCTGGTGTTTTACCGTTGAATCTGGCTCCAGAAACCAGCGTCAGTCCGTCTCCTCTCTCTGTCTCTGACAGGTACAGCTGACCGGCCCCCTGTTGTCCTACCAGTGTCCCCTCAAGACCCTCCTCCTGGCCGCTCAGCTCACCACAGGCTGGTCTTAAATTGGGTGGGGGGTACAGGTTTGTCCCCTCTGAAAAGCAGACACACAGGATTTTTGGCTGTTTGTCAACTATCTTTATAAATAAAGTTTGATGTGATCTTACTGCTGAGGGCGGACAGGAAGACCCTGAAGAAGCGCTGGGCGTAGCCCCGCTCCTCGGCCCCCAGCCTGTCCACGTGGATCAGGTGCTGCTGCACAGGTGAGCTGGCCAGCTCCTCCACCTGCGTCTGGTTGTAGCGGCCTCCGACCGTCAGCACAAACAGCGCCACCCCATCACAGTGGGCCTTCTGGGAGGCGGTTCTGAGCGCGCGCCGGTCCTCAAAAGCCGTCCGGGTCGCCAGCACGGTCAGGAGAACCCTCTTCCGGCGCGTCTGACCCGCTTTCGGCAGCACCTCCCTCAGGGTGTAGTCCAGCGTCTGTCCCAACAGGGAGGGGCCGCCCTGCTGCCACATGTTCTGGAGCAGGTGTCTCTTCATCAGGTCCCGGTTCTGGAAGGTCTGCAGGCCGAACTCCAGCTTGGGGGCCTGGGCGGAGCCCTGCTGGACCACGGCCACCCGAGCCTGGTTCTCGGCCCGGCTGGGCTGAGGACTCACGGCCAGCTGCTCCAGAACCGAGCCCAGCAGCTGCTGAGCGCCGGCGAACTCATCCGCCTGCACCTCCCTGGAGCCGTCCAGAACCACCGCCAGGTCCACGTCCACCTGCTGAGGCGGCGGCGGGTCCTGGATGAAGGCGCACTCCTCCGAGGGTCTGCAGGGGTCTGCAGAGAAACGGGAGTGATTTTTACTGAAAAGCCTGTCATAACACGGACCTCTTCAGTAACAGAACATTTTCTGGAGCTCCTGCAGAACTTGAGTTGGTAGCAACTCTCCGTCCTTGTCCTCAGACCTCCAGCAGGTTTTCAGAACTTTTTCTTTCATCTCAGATTCATCCGAGGTGGTTCCAGGAAACACGACCTCTTTCCTCAGCTCCAGTTCTTTGTTCTTTTGGGTTCTCCTGCAGAACTCTGTCCTGGTTGCATCTGGGCTGCAGTAGTTCATAAACACCACATCTGTTCAAGCTTCAGTGGACAGCGGATACTGCTCCCATCAGTCAGATGAGTCAGGGATGGTGCTTTCATTTTCTCCTTGAGGTTCCTCTGAAGAGGAATGTTGGTGTTTTGCTCTGAGGTCCTGCAGATGTAGAGATGATGTCTCATCCTAAGATCTCCAGTCAGCCTGGAGCTGCTGCAGAAGTTACAACCCATCACACACATCAAACTGGTTCATGTCCAGACTCTGATCCCGCACTTCCAGACAAGACAAGCTCCAGAAACCTTCCTCAGTCTTCTCCTTGTCACCTTCATCCAAGAATAAAAACCATCTGACCTGAGCTGAAGATGACCATACTCAACAGAGGACAGGAAGTGACATCACCGGACACAGTCAGACATGGCAGAGATCTGACCTTTTAACTCGCTTACCGTAGCAGATGGCACAGTCCTTGACCTTCTTCAGGTCAGAAACCAGATTCTGTGGTCGCCCCAGGAGGATGAAGATGGATTTCCTGGAGTCATCCACCTGGAAGGATCATGAGCTGTCAGAGAACCAGACCTTCTAGAAGGGGTGTGGCCATGTGTCTGATGTCACTGAGCAATCAGAAGACTGTCTGAAGTCTGAAGACCAACCCGAGGTCCACAGACCTCCATCGTTCTCACCTCCACTGCAGCTCTGACGGCAGGAGCGTTCCTCAGAGAGATGACCACCGGGACGATGTTCATGCCGCGGTACTCCATGACTGCGGTCACGATGTCTTCAGCGTCCTGCGTGGGCCCGCTGGAGAAAAAAACGGCCACCTTCCTCACCATCATTCCTGCCCGCACGCGTTTGAAGAGGTTCTGACCCACAAAGCGCATGGCTCCGCCCAGAAAGCGCTTGTTTTTGGTCTTCTCTGGAGCGATGTTCCTCACGGCGTCGATCAGCTGAGTCTTGCGGCGGTAGTCCTGGAAGCGGATCAGGTGCGTGCTGTGTTGGTTGAAGCCCAACACGGCCACGCGGGCGCCTGATGGACAGTTGCTCTCGGCGATGTTGACGCCCTCTAGCAGGGCCAGGAGGGCGGAGCGCTGCCTCTCGAAGGCGGCTGGTGACACGTCGTCAGACATGTCCAGACCGAAGACCAGCTCGGTGGGATAGGCCGGGCATTCCGAGTGATCTGGAGACCAAGAAGGAAGCTGCTGATCCACCCAAAGAACCCAATAGTTCCAACAAGAACCTGCCCTTGTTCTTCTCATGACTCATGAGAGCTGCTGGTTCACAGCTGCTCTGATGGACCTCGAGTCCGAAAACCTTCAACTGGTTCCTGAGGGTCAAACACAAGACCCTGAACTCTGTCTGAAGCATTTCAGTCTCCAGAGTCAGCAGAACATCTGCTTCTAGCTCTGTCATATTTCTGAGATGATTTTACAGTTGAAATCTAACACTTCTGCTCTTCCTCACAAACACCAAAGATGAGGAGGACTCAGCTGTGAGCCTTCATCTGAAGGTTTCTGCTGCTTCATGGTCCCTCAGACTTTGCCGAGCACCACGGCAGACGTACGTACCAGAGGTGCACGCTGTAAGGAGAGGACAGACTGGAGTTACAGGAGAAGCTGAGATGTCGACGCTGGGAGGAACGTGAGGAACTCGAACTCACCGCAGTTGTCTCTGATGTAGGTGATCAGCTGACACTCCTGAGGACAGAGATCAGCATCAACATTTGATGAAGGTTTACTAAAGAGCAGAGTTCTCAGACAGACTTACAGACATGGCTTTAGCTCCTGGAGAACCTCGGGGGCCCTGAGAAAAGAAGCAGAACGTTATCACCCCCCCCACACACACACACACACACACATGCGCACGCGAGCTGTGGGGAGGGGGGGATAGGATGGGTCACATGAATGTTGAAGAATGTTAGGGAGCGCAGAGGAACTCTTCCAGCAGACCCACAGACCTGCTGCTCAGATGAACCAGACTCCATCTGGGTTTAAACCTGAACCTGAGCTTTGTTTGTTCTGGTTCTGATGAAACCAGAATCACTTTCTGAAACTTTGAAGAGGTCATCCACTCTCCTGACGACCATGGAGAACTTCTCACAAACCTGTCTTGCCTCTGTTGATCAGGAAGATCCTGAAGGGTCAGAGACTGGAACACTCACCCTGTGTCCCGGATATCCTGGATCTCCGTTCATGCCAGATTCTCCCGGAAGGCCGGAGTTCCCCTGAAAGCATTGGACACAGAAGTCAGCTCAGAAGAGGAGTGGCAGGACCTCCAGCAGATGGACGGGCCCTCACCCCAAGGGCCTGGTTCCCCTTACGTCCCAGCAGTCCTTTGGGTCCCTTCAAGCCGGCCTCGCCCTGCAGAACCATAGTGAAGCTCAGGACGATTCAGCATGACATGGAGTTCATGTGGATCTGAGGTGTCTGAGAGCAAACGTCCAACATCTGCAGATCTTTTTTAAGGGTTCTAGGTCTGAGGAGCAGAAGTGCTTCATTTTTTTGAGGAAAATCCCACTCACCTGCAGACCCGGGAATCCAGGAAACCCAGGATCTCCCTGTGCAAGCAGGAACAAAGAAAGAACTTTCAGTGGAACAACAACATCAAAGTCTGACTCTGCAGCAGTACCCTTCTCCAAACCTTGACACCCTTTAGTCCCTCAGGTCCAAATCCATCTCTGCCATCCTGACCCTGAAAGCAGTTTCTGTCAGTCATAAACTTTACATCAGGAACATTTGTTCCAAGCATCCCAGCAGCTTACTGGTGCTCCTCTGGGCCCCTGTGGTCCCTGGTTTCCTGGGGATCCAGGTTCTCCTTGTTCTCCCTGCAAGAACATTCACAAGAACACATCATTTGAGCCACCAGTGAAGCATCCGGACCTTTTGGAACCAGAGGTCAGGGGGCTCAGACCACAACAAAGTGTCCGGTTTAGGTTCACATGTGTGCCTACAGCGCCACCTGGAGATGAAGCTTCATCAAACCGCTTAGAGGAAGTTAGGAAATTGTTTCAGCCTGAAAACCTTCCAGGTGGAGATCTGCATTCACATTTATCAAACCGGTTCCTTCACTGTCTCTGTTCCTAAGGAAAGGACTAACTCCATTCAAGATCTTCAGCTGGTTTCAGAGCACATGACATGGTAGCGCCCCCTTCAGGCTTGAAGGAGAACTGTGCTCAGCCCTCTGTCTGATCATCAAATCTGATTTACAGAGAGGAACAAATGTTCACTACTTGCCTTCCGTCCGTTAGTGCCGAGGGGGCCGGCTGATCCTGGAGGACCACCTGGACCACGATCCCCCTGCAGAAGCACAGAAAGATGAACGTCAGACTCAGCGAGGAGATTTTTATGTTTCAAACACAGAACGGATCCTAAGGAAAAGTTCGTTTGTAATGGAGTCCATCAGGGCGACCGTCATCCATCCACCCATCCATCATCCATCCATCCACCCATCCATCATCCATCTATCCATCCATCCATCCATCTATCCATCCATCCATCCATCTATCCATCCATCCATCCCTCCATCCATCCATCATCCATCCATCATCCACCCATCATCCACCCATCCACCCATCCATCTATCCATCCACCCATCCACCCATCCATCCATCCATCTATCCATCCACCCATCCATCTATCCATCCACCCATCATCCATCCATCTATCCATCCACCCATCATCCATCCATCTATCTATCCACCCATCATCCATCCATCTATCCATCCACCCATCATCCATCCATCTATCTATCCACCCATCATCCATCCATCCCTCCATCCATCCATCATCCATCCATCTATCCATCCACCCATCATCCATCCATCCATCTATCCATCCATCCATCCCTCCATCCATCCA
>BSAI01004073.1:0-17343 GCA_036245035.1 Adrianichthys oophorus | reverse complement strand
CCACCCATCATCCATCCATCCATCCATCCATCCATCCACCCATCATCCATCCATCCATCCACCCACCCATCCATCCATCCATCCATCCATCCACCCACCCATCCATCCACCCCTCCATCCACCCATCCATCCATCCATCCATCCATCCACCCATCCACCCATCCATCCACCCGTCCATCCACCCATCCATCCATCCACCCATCCATCCATCTATCCACCAATCATCCATCCATCCATCCATCCACCCATCCATCCATCCATCCATCCACCCGTCCACCCACCCATCCATCCATCCATCCATCCATCCATCCATCCATCCATCCATCCATCTATCCATGTTTCAAGACTTTACTGAATCTGGTATTTTTTCTTCCAGAACATATGAGCTCATTATGAACAGGGCAGGGGCAGATCTACTGTAATCTTTGATCTACATCTGAGGACCTGTTTGCATTGTTATCTCAGACTTCTTTTTTTTCCTTTGGTAAACGAGAGGAGATGAGCTGACCTGACGTCCAGGAAAGCCAGGGATTCCTCTCTGTCCTGGCTGACCTCGGTTTCCCATGGGTCCCTGCAGACACAAATATGATCATGTAGGAGGCAGCAGAGCCAGTGATGGATCTTCTGATTTAGAGTGCCTCAGAAAAAGTTCATTTTTCCATTTATTATCTTTATTTATGTAATTCTTTGGGTTATTTTCTTATTGCTTCCATCATGACACAAAAAGTCAGACTGAATGTTTCTTAGTCTAAACATTAGTTAGATTATGACCAAAGTGGGTCACATTTAAAGGGCCTATACCAAGCAAAATACTTTTTTGGAGTTCTTTAGGGTATTATAATGTGCATTGCTCACAAAAAAAAAACCCTAAGTGGTATTTTGATCCATACATGCATCTCTGAGGATTGTGGCACATTGTGGCATCACAAAGTGGGAGCAGCCCCTTCCAGGAAGAGCCTGTGCTGCCAGCCCCGCCTCCAGGCTAACACACACACTTCCTCCGCGCAGCTAGTGGTGATCGGCAAAACGCTTTCATTTTTAATGCATAATATGCACATCTATCTTTGCAGAGGGTGTTGTTTGTTTTTGTGAGCGAAACGCAGACATGCTGCCGAGGCCGGCTCTAGGATAACTTCCTGAAAGGGGCGGCATCCACAGGAGCGAAAGACAGAGCTTCATAGATCAGGGCGTCTTACTTCCAGATAGGAAAAGAGCTCAGGAAAATAATTCCTATTTCAAAAACATTTAGATCTTTTATGTGCCAAAGGTGATCTACGATCATATAAACAGACACAGTTTACTCTGACAGGACTAAGAATGGCAGAATATCGGCCATCACTGTGGATCAAAGTGATGACCACAGATGGTTAAAAACAAAAAAGAACCCCCCATGAATGAGAAAATAGACTATTCTAAAATAAACTAAGATCTCACATCTGACTACATGAGATTTAAAAGTTCAGCTGTTTGCCTGCAGGTCCCCGACTCTCCAAATATTTCAAACTCCCACCTTCAGTTAACACTGTGTGATTTTTGACTCCACCTCTTTTTCTGTGACGAGGCAGAAGTCTTCATTCTGCGTCATATTTGCAGACAACACTGTGATGAGTTAACGGAGATCCTCTGAGTCTGGAGATAGAAGTCTCTGCTGAGACGGTTTGGGATGATGGACAGAAAGATGCTGCAAAAGAACCTGCTGGAGTCAAGTCTGTGGTCAAACTTCTCTTTCAGTTGGTTTCTTCAGACAACATTTTACGTTTAGCTTTGCCAACCTGATCAAACAGAGGTTTTAGGACTCCAGGTGTCGTGTTACTCAGAACTCAGACTGGGTTTACACTCCAGACCTTCTGGTCAGGTATAATTACTGTATGTGAGCATTAGTTCCTCTTTACAGAGTAACCTCAATGTGGGAAGATGATGCAGTGAAACACACCTGGTGACACCTGTATTCATGATTGATTCCTTGATAAAAACTGCAGAGACCCTGATAACTCACCTGTGCACCTGAGGGTCCTATGGAGCCTGGTTGTCCAACAGAGCCTAATAATCCTGGAGAACCCTGTACAAATGCAGCGAGAGTTGGAGTCAGTTGGTATGTTTATGTTCCGCTGGTTTTGCCTGGTCTCCTACCTTCTCACCAGGAGGCCCTGGCCATCCTTCTGGACCCTAAACAAAAGATATAGAAGGGAGGATTGAAACATGGGTGGATGATGTTAAAAGCAAGAAAAGCTGAAACTGCTAAAGGAGATTCAAAAAGGTGAAAAACAAGAAGAAACACAAACTATGGTAAAGATCTGAATGAGTGTTCAGTTAGAACCTAAATACTAACTTCACAAAAACTAAATATGATATAGAAAGAAGTTAAATGATGTTGAAGAATGCGGGATTCCATCCCAAACAGCACCTTCAGTCTAAGCAAGAGCTGTTCAATGTTGCACATTAAAAATCCGGATCTGGGGCGAAGGTCCTGATCATGTGTCTCAGAGAGACCGCCTCACCTGGTTTCCGTTGACTCCGCTCTCCCCCGACCGGCCATCTGATCCGGGGGACCCCTGCAGATTTTAAAGCATTTAAACATTATTAAAACCACCTTAAATCTTTTACACTTAAGGTGGACAGAACAGTTCTGCGAGAGGTCACAGCTCCTCGAAGGCTTTAATTCTGAAATGACCTGTGAGATCTTTAAATCTATTATTACAGTCCTCAAATTCTCCAGCTTTAACGGTGAGAAGGTAACCTGTCAGATGGTCAGGGGTTCAAATCCCCGGTTTGACAGTCATTGTGTCCCTGAGCGAAACCTCAAACCCCAGAAGATCAAAAGTTCTTTAAATCTTTGTAAAATGAGTCAAACAGAACATGTCCTGGAGTCCAACCACAGACCAGTCTCTTACCGGTTGACCTGAATTACCGCGCTCCCCCTTAGGTCCAGTGACGACGTTATCAGTGCCTGGCTGACCCTGGAAGACAAAGCAAAAGCTGTGCTAACGGCTTGAGTTCTGGGTCTTCTGTGAGAGTCCCAGCTAAAAGGTGGCGTTCCCCCAGGCTTTATACTGGGCCCTGTGGAACACTGACAGCATCATCTTAGACGTTCTACTTGTCTTCAACAGAGGACCACAGTCTGACACTGATGGGTTTAGTAAATCTAAAAATGTACAGAACTTTTTCATTGTAAAAAAAAAACTTCCCAGTTCCCACCATGATTCCTGCCCAATTCCTGCTTTGATTTTACCACAAAAACTTTACACAGTCTGGTCCCTGTCTGGAGAGGCATCTCTGCGCCCAGGCCGCTCCTGTCTAGAACTGAAGCATCAGTCTGTGCTTCTGGCTGACCTTCGTACTCTCTGAAGTCTCTGTCTCAGACTGACTGAATGCAGGACTCAGCTTACCAGGTCTCCTCTCAGTCCTCGCTGTCCTTTCAGCCCCCGCGCCCCTCTGATGCC
Source organism: Adrianichthys oophorus (assembly GCA_036245035.1). Classification (NCBI taxonomy): domain Eukaryota; kingdom Metazoa; phylum Chordata; class Actinopteri; order Beloniformes; family Adrianichthyidae; genus Adrianichthys; species Adrianichthys oophorus. The sequence goes on along the minus strand of BSAI01004073.1, from coordinate 13,903 downwards.
TGGGATACCCTGAGGGCGAGAAGGTGACCTGTCAATCAAGCTGCTGAGGGTCAGAGGTCAACAAATTTGCCTCATGATGGATGGCTTCAGGCGAGTTCCTCCACAGAAACGTGCGCACACACATGCACAGACGAGCAGCTGTTGGAGGAAGCTGCAGCTGAAACCAGCTGAAACTGGTTTCTTTCATCTGAAACTGGATTCAGGAATCAGATCTGGGCTGATGCTTGGATAATAAATCCACGTTGGATTTTGAGGCGTGAGCTGCAGGAAACTGTTTTGTCTGCAGTCATAAATGTTTCTGAGCAGAAACATCTGGGCTTAATGATGCTGAAAAACATTCAATATATGGGATATTTTTCTCTTTTGAACACTTCACAGAAAAGAAGGAATCATGGTTCTGGTTTCTCTGCAGAACACTTCGGCTGTATTTACCGGGTCTCCAGGGTCTCCTCGCTCTCCTCGGGCTCCGTCCTTTCCCGCCACTCCCTGCAAAAAGAATCAGAGGAACATTTCAGCCTGAACCATTCACCACCGGCCTCAGGATCAGAACTGAAGGAGGGCAGCTCTTCGTCTCCATGGAGGAACACTTAACCCCGCAGATTCCTGAAAAACTGAAGAACTAAGGGTTCCTGTCATCACCAAGAGCTTCTGTCCCAACATCAGCCGCACATCACTTCAGCCCTGGACGATGAAGATGATGGAAACCTGCACTTTGCTTCCAGTACCTGTTCTCCATTGACTCCATCCAGCCCATCCTCTCCGTCTTCACCCTGAAACAGAGAAGGTCCAGTGAACGTTTCTCACAGCAGAGTCTTCATCATGGAGAACGTCCTCATGACGGAGTTCACTCACCCTGCTCCCCCTCAGGCCCCTGGCCCCCTGCAAACACAAGCACAGGAGTTATTCACACATTACTAAACAGTGGCTACTTCTGCTGCTCAAAGCTCTGCGGTACCTTCTGGCCTCTGGGTCCAGAACATCCCTGCAGACCCTGAGGCCCACTAGGTCCTGGGAAGCCCCTTTCACCCTGAAACAGTTTGCAGTTGGTCCACAGATTTAGACTCTTTGGGCTTTTGAAGAAGAAGCAACTCCAAAAGATGACTTAATATGAAGACAAACTTACGGCAACACCTTCCTCCCCAGGAAAGCCGGGGTAACCCTTCTGTCCCGACCCGCCCTGTTCAGAGAGAAAACTGTTTGAGCTTAATGGTTCTGGTGGTGTTCAAACCCTCAGCTTGGTCCAACTGCTCAGAAGGTTCAACTTCCTGACTTGTGTGTTTTCCACTTGCCTTTGGTGCTGGCGGGCCGCGAGAGCCTCGCAAGCCCTCATGGCCTGAACACTTGCACATGACGTTGCAGCATTCCCTGTCAGACATGGTGTCCTGTAAAACAAAAACAGTGAAAAGGAAGTCATCTCTTCCACAGAGACTATCTGACAAAACCATGAACACAAATTTAAGGTAAAGTGTCAAAAACACAAAAATGTGATCCATGGTAGATCACTTATTCACAGTATGTATATGGTCTACTATAAACATGTGATCCAATGTAAACGTGATTAAAGTAAACATACGGTATGATCTTCAGTCAACATGTGATCAACCATAAGCGTGATTAAAAGTAAACATGGGATCCAATGTAAACATGGCAGCTGACAACGTTTTGGAAAAAGCATCAGTTGAAAATCTCCTGAAATCCTCTGACTGATTCATTTCTAACAAACTTCAGTGTCTGTAGTCAGCCCCTGGATGTCCAAATGGATGTTAAGCAGTGAAAAAACCCTATGTTACTGCTTTCATGTAGCTGCTACATGAATGTCATTTTGGAGACGAGAGGTTTTATCATATATAGGCATCAAAGCGCGATGACATGTATTTTTACTTGTTTAGTTTAATCTATTTTCCATTTGTCATCATTTTTGCATTGTTTTTTTGACTATCACAAAGGAACGTTTTGCCGAAATTACTGATCAGACAGCAGATTGATTCATCCATCTGTTCATTGAGGACTGAGAATGGATGCTGTTTGTCCCAGTCTGGAGCTTTGCGCTCCTGACTCTAAAATCAGAGATGCAGAGGATCTGTGACGGCTGCATCTGTGGTAGGCGGTTAGTGAACACAGAGGGGTGTATGAAGCACAGTGGTGATTACAAACACATCTGAAGTATGAAGATGTGCAGAGATCTCTGGTCCAGACTAACGTTAACGCTCTTCTGTTCTAATGACTCTCGTTTGGCTGCAGGATACGTCGTCATTCTCAGGATAGCCTCAGAGAAGCTCCTGTTTCCTGGACTCACTGAACCCCTAAAGTACTCACAATCTGTTTAAGGATGGTGCTGCCGATGCTTGGCATTCCGATGGTCAGAGGCAGCTTGTATCCGAATCCCCGACCAAACTCCACCATCTGTAGCTGGGCGGTGTCCCGGACCCCCTCCAGAGCCACAACCAACAGAGCACTGACTCCTGCAGGCCCACAAAGACGTCTTTAGAAATGACTTCAACAGGAGTGATGTGTGTGTGTGTACCTGACTGTCGCAGCAGGTCTGATTCCTGCTCCAGCTTCATAATGTCCTCATCCAGGCCATCTGAGAAGATCAGCAGCACCTGGACAGCGGTGGAGGGACACGTTAGCTTGTTTTTCAATAATACCACAATACTGTGGAGGCGGCCGTGTGCAGCGGTAGGGCAGGCGGCCTCTGATCAAAACATTGCAGGTTCGATTCCCGCCATGCCCGCCCATGTGTTGAAGTGTCCTTGGGCAAGACACTGAACTCCACTTTGCCTCTGGTGGAAGGTCGGCGCCAGTGTTCACCGCCATCGGCGTGTGAATGTGACTGTGGGCGCTTTGGGCCCTAAAGGAAGGCAGAAGAGCGCTGTACAAGTATACAACTTTTGTTTCGTTTTTAGCGTATTCAGTACTTGCAGTTGGGGTGAAGGTGGAGTCTTTAAAAGACAACAGGAACAGACAAACAAGTGAAAATGTACTGTTTCTCAGCTGCAATTTCAGCAAGAACAGACTTGTCCATCTTCCACCGGGGGGTGGGGGTTCTTCCACAGTCGGTCTGTTTTATCAGAATAAAATGTCCTTTATAAGGAGCATTTTCTAAATAGTTACAAATGTCTGTGTTTGTTGAAATGACCTGAATTTAGTCCTAAAAACTTGTTTGTGTTTGGTTTGATATTTCCTTTGTGCAGCTCCTGAACACGACCTGAGTAATGAATAAACTGAAGGAAAATCTGAACGGAAACGTCTGAAGAATCTGAAGAATCTTTGATGGTCCAAACTGCAAACAAAACTAAAGAGCTGAAATGAAAGGTTTCTCTGGACATTGTGTTGAAGAGCTCATCGTTGGATCATTCTTGATGCAGGTTCTGCTTCCAGACTGGAGTTCTGGCACTTCCTACTTTATAAATACATTTATCTTTGTGTTTAGGCCTCGAAACGGTCGGATACCTAAATATTTATCTGAGCTGGGATTTCTACAAGAACCAAACTTACAGAGAAACCCGAGCTCTTCTGTGGTTCCGGCTTCACGTTAAGAATCTGCTCCGCATGGCAAATGGGGGAGCATTTCTGAGGGTTTTAAGTATAAAATAAACTTTCTGTTTCTTGAACTTTCATTTTAACTTGTGTTTTTTAGTATTTGTTAACCGCGGTGACATATTGCTGCCAAAATAAGCTGGATGGGGAAAAACAAGGATTTCTGCAAAATACAGTCTGACTTTGCATAAAGAAGAGAGGCTTTGATAAAAAGATGAGTGTAGCGTAGAGTGCAGAAAACTGGAGTTTCTTTGTAAACATTCCTGATGTTTCTGCGTCTGAAAGAATAATTTTCATCCATGTTAAAGACATCTGACTGCCGTTGGCAAATAAGCTGAGAGCCTGTAAGCCTGAGCTGATAGGAGAGTACGTTCAGGAGAGGTTCAGAGCTTCTAACTTCACCTTCACCCCTGCTCTGGACTGGGCCTTGAACTTCTCCTGGAAGGATCTCAGCATGGCGCCGTTGAAGGAGGTGGACTCAGACAAGCTCAATGCCATGACTTTCCTCAGCACGTCGTCACTGTGGGCCTCAAAGTTGAAGTCGTAGAGGACGCGTCCATCAGTGTTCACCACCCGGTAGGCTAGGTTGCTCTGAATGGGGGTGTTGGTGCAGCACAGCTGGGGAACCGTTGAAAGGTACCGGGTAATTTCCGGCAGGAAGGCCTGCAGCTTGTTGTGACCACTGACCAGAGTTTCTCCAGGAACTCTCCTTGCAGAGATGTCAAAGCCCATAGCAATGTCGATGGTGCAGGCTGTTGGGAGGAGAACCTGAGGTCAGTCGTGACGACAGAAAGCTCGGATTAAAGTGGACTATAAACTCACCGGATGGATCTCTGCTGGATTTTGACTTGCAGATGGTGTCGACCACCTTCTTTTTGATTTTCTCCAAGCTGTTGAAGTTCTGCACCGTGAAGAGCCTCTGAGGGGTGCCAGTGATCTGCAGCAGTTCCAAATCATGGACGTCTCCAATGCCAATGGCAAACATTTCGATCCCGAGAGGCCTGAGGTCGTCAGCCGGACCCTCCACGTCATCCTGAGACTCTCCATCAGTGATCAGCACCAGGTTCTGGGAGATGCCTTCAGACCTCCGGCTTCCCCGAGAGGTTTCAAAATACTCCCTGATAGACTTCAGAGCAAGTCCAATATTGGTGTTCCCACCAGTCTGTGTCATGTTCAGAATATGCTCAGACACTTCCGCCTCTGTGCGGAACTGGTTCAAGTAAAACTCGTCCTGGAAGCTGGTGCTAAACTGGGCCAGTCCAACTCGCACCATCTTCTGGCTGATGCTGAAGCTTTTCACCAGCTCTGTGGTGAAGTTCTTCATGAGGGTGTAGTTCCCCGGTTGGATGCTGCTAGATTGATCCACGAGGAACACCAGGTCAGCCTGCTGCTTCTCACAAACTGCAAAAAGCATAGAAAGCATCGTCACAGAGCTGGAGCAACAAAAACATAACTTCTCTGGGAGCCGCATGGCCATCAGCTGCAGTTCCACTTCTAGAAATGCTCAGATTTTAGCCTGGGTCCCAAAAAAACATGGAACACGGACACACGTGATGTAAAGTGTTTTAATCATGCCTTGTGTCTCTAAAGCAGAACATGCTTAGGACCGCATGGCCTACTTCTTCATTTCTGAGGATGAGGTCTAGCTGAACCTTCTGGATCCAAGTCCCTACTGTTGCTGAGACCCTGAACTTGATCCAGAACTTCAGATAGTCTGCTTCATTAAGGACATGAACTTTGTTTTGCTGAAGCTATTCCTTGAAGATTGGGAGGAAAGTCAAAAGCTCACTGTGGCGTGACGCTCCTTTTTACCTGGCTTGGTGAAGTTGCAGAGTTCCTCCGTGATATTTTTGTAGAGACGCTCCAAAGCAGCAAAGTTGTCCACAAAGAAAACTTTGGATTTGTCTCGACCGGCCATGATCTCCAGCTGCGTCATGTTGGCCCCCTTCACTCCAATGCTGAAGACGTTGACTCCTTTGCTTCTCAGCGCCTTTGATGGCTCAACCAGGTTGTTGTGGTCAGTGGCGTCTCCATCTGTGATCACCATAAGGATCTGAGGCACCTGCAGCTCTGCTCGCCCTCCATTCTCAGCACTGAAGAACTGCAAACAGAACTTCAGAGCCTTGCCAGTATAGGTGTCTCCAGATGGGGACTTTAGCTCTGATATGGCTTTGAAGACCTCTTGTCTAGTTTTGAACTGGTTCAGCTTGAACATCATCTTTGGGTCGTTGGAGTAGAGGAGGACGCCGAAGCGAGTCAGGTTCTGACCAACAGTGGTTTGGTTCACTATGGAGAGCATGAACTTCTGCATGCTCTTGAAGTTCTCCAAAGAAATGCTGGTGGAACCGTCCACCAGGAAGATGATGTCCGCCCTTTCCGTCTTCTTGCAGTCTGAATGAAAAGCAAACAGGATGGAGGTCAGATGCAGAAACAGGAAGAGTGAGTTTGCTCTTTCATGTCTATTCTGTGGAATTCAAATCATTCCAAGCATTTAATGTGTATCTGTCCTGATCTAGTAAAGGAAAAAAAACCCTGAGGTTTAACCCTTTAACACCCAAGCTTTAGCTCCAGTGTTGATGTTGTTAGCGTAACTCTCAATTAATGCAAATCCAACAGATTCTGATGCAGAGAAAAGCAGCTTTGTGCCGGAATGCAACCCTTTAAAGTAGTAAAGTGTAAACACTATTACTTTAGAACAAAGTTAGTATCGTACTTTACTACATTCACAGTAAAGTAAGTGTAAATACCATATACACTTCCTTTCAGGCAAAACCACAAACACTTTTGTACTTGAAGTAGTAAAGTGTTTACACTTCACAGTAGTAATTCCAAGGGGTTCTGAAGCTGATACTTGCTCTAGTACACAACATTTTATTATTGTAAAGTGCAATGCTGCTTTTCTCAGCTTCAGAATCTGTTCAAATTACTGCTGTATTGTTTAGGTGTCGCCGGCGACAACTTTGATATTAAAGTGAGTATTAGTGTGACATCTTTACTTTTGATAATTGAAGTCAAGCTGCAGAGAAAACAGATGATGCAGACAGTACGATGCTGCACCTTCATGGGGGGCTTATAAGCAAACAGGTGCTTTGTGCTGCTGTCCTTCACCACAGACAAACGCTGAGGAGGGAAGCATCAATACTGTTTATTCTTTTTCTGCTTATTACTGTGGAGGGTCTTTGGGTTGCTGGAGCCTATCCCAGCTCCAGTCCACCACACATACACACACTCTCACATTAATGTCTGAGGGACAGTCTAGAGTCTCCAATCAAGTGATGAATCATGTTTTTGGACCATGGAGTACCTGAAGAAAACTCACACATGAACCAGGAGAACATGCAAACTCCAAACAGAAAGGATCCAGTTGAGATTCAAACCAGGACCTTCTGGTGAGGGTGCTGACCACTACATCACCGTGCAGCCTAATGAATGATTTTATGAAGGGAAGGTGAACAGGATGAGACAACCTTCGTGCTGGACTGTAACTTACCCGATTTATTGAAAATGGTTGTTAGTCATTATTGCTCTTTTCTTCTTTAGAGGAACACTTTGTGTTGATTAAAGTTTCAGAGTTTAAGGTTCAAAAACAGAGACAGCTGTCAGTGTGATGGACACTGCCATTTGAAACTAGAAGCAGTTTGTGTTTCTAGGAGTAAAATGTGACTACATTTGAGTCACGCCTGGTTCACACTGGACGCTGAAGCCCCGCAAAGTGGGGCGGAACATAGTGCACGAGGTATCCGCTTTCACTTGCAAATCACACCAGACCACGTTTTTTTCCGCGACAGTCAACAGGCGCTTCTAGAGATTTTTTTTTCTTTTTTTGCCATCATGGGTAAGTTAATATCTTACAATATTACACCAGGTTTCAGTTAAGAATCAAGCAAGAAGTTAGTCCATCTTGACTTTATCTATCTGTTGATTGTTTTTTTACATCTAACCCGCCCCCCCACTCCATAGTCAGCCCACTATGTTAATCTATGTGTGCGTGCATGTGTGTCTGTTTGTTTTTGTGTGTTTATTTTCATTTCTACAGTCTGACTATGGTCAAAAATATGGTCGCATTTGTCAATCGCTGTGTTTTACTGTGAAAATTTGGTTATATTTTGAAAATTGACCGGATTTTCTCGTGTGTCTTGGTGTAACACTTTTACTTGGCGTAAAAACAGACCAGACGCCAAAACGTTCCACCGCACGGTGCGAGCCGGCCGCAGAGGTCCGTGGCACTTTGCGTCTGGTATGAATTACACCATAGGTTAACAAAGGTGCCGAATGGAAGTGGCCTCTGTTCCACGGTGCTTCCGCATCCAGTGTGAACCAGGCATCAGAGTCTCACAGACAAAAAAGTTCTTCAGAGAATGAATGTTCTCTCAGAAGTTTCAGTTTCTTCTCTCTACAGGAAATAAACGGTAAATGGTCTTTTTCTTCATTGCGTTTGCATACACAGGAGCTTTGGGGGCGTCTCCCAACAGTGTCCCCGGACAAGCCCCCAACTGAGCTCACTGTTCTGCTACAGCTTCACAGCTCCTGAACAAGAACTCAGGTGAAACTGAAACTGGATCCATGCACAGGTGTGTGAGGAAAAAGCCTCACCTCTCTCTGGATCACACAGCTGTAGAACCAACTGACTCTCCAGGTCCTTTAGGGCATCAAAGTCTCTCCCAGAGTACATCCTGTCGTCTGACCCACTGATCTCCAGCAGTTGGGTGGTGTTGGCGTCTTCCACTCCAATGGCATAAATCTTCACCCCCTTTTCCCTGAGAGCCTGGGCCGGGCCTCGGACCTCATCCTGAGCCTGTCCATCGGTTACCACCACCAGCCTCTGCTGGAGATGTGGACGCCCTCTGAACGTAGACTCAAAGTACTGAGACACAGCAGTGAGGGCGCTGCCCGTCAGAGTGCCTCCCCCCAGCTGCTGCATGCCATCGATGGCCTGCAGCATTTCCTCCTTGCTGAAGTAGCGGCCGAGGTTGAACTCAAGCTGCTGGCTGGAGCTGAACTGCAAGATACCAATGTGCACCTCGTTTTGCCCAATGAAGGACCTGCTGATGACAGACTTCATGAAGTCTTTCATTTTCTCGTAGTCTTGTGGATAGATGCTGCCGGAGCTGTCAATCAGGAAGATCAGGTCTCCTGGTAAATCCTTGCAAACTGTGGACAGAACAGCAGAGAGATCAGTTCAGTCTGGTCATGGCTAAACCTGGAAGCATCTCAGCAAAGTTCTTCTACATAAGCAGGTCATGAAAGTGAACTGCTTTGGTACAGACTGGTTCTCAAGGCGCTTTTGCACTGCTTCCTCTAGAACTTAAGGTGGACACTCAGAACCCACAATGTTTTAATAACAACTTGTTTGACACCATCCTGGTCTTCAGGATCTACCATGTTCCCAGTGTTGCAGCTTGCTTCCTGCTGCTTAGCCTGATCAGGTGACTTCAGTTTTTGATTTACACCTCATTTGAGTGACAATACTGCATATAGAATGGAGAAATCTGAGGGACAAGCTGGGGTTAGAGATCCAAATGCAAGCTGGGTCTTCATCCTGACCCAGATGTTCACAATCAGATCTACAAACACAGACATGGACAGAACCTCTTTGCTTTGCAAATGTGAGAAAGCCTACCCCAGTCACTGGAATGGATTCTAACAGACAAAATGATGACTTGAATTTGCCATCATCTTTGTCATTACCAGTTTGTTTCAGGACCCTTCCAGTTTAGTTTATTCTACCTCCAGGTGTTCTTAGAAACTGCCTTAGACATTGTGACTTCCTCTTTTTATGTTTGACCACTGTGGACATGTTTGCATGGAAGCTCCTCTCAGCAGATGTAAAACGGACATAAAGCCTCAGTTCCAACTGTCCTTATGGATGGATACGGGCTGTCTGCAGGTGGAAAACTGTCAAACCTGTACGGGGCACACAGGTGACCCACACGCTACATCAGAGTCTTAGACCGCTCAGTGAACCTATAGAGAGAAAATGTTCATGAACATTTTTTTCTTCGGGGACGGTGCAGGAAATTAGGAAAACAGACAATCAGAGTGTAGTTTGTGTGGACATCCTACAGGCACTTCCGAATCACGCGCACACCCCGTGTGAGCAGCGTTTGTGCGTAGTCAGTAAGGAGCCAGTACTCACACCTTACTAACCACTAGAGTGTGGTGTAAGGACACCGTATGACAGCATCACCCATATGTCATAGTGTGTGTAACTTCCATTATCCTTATGAATACTTCATGATACACTTTCCCTGCACACAACAATGGTACGGTCCATTTTTATGACGTCCCTTGAGGTGGCCAATTGAGCCTCAAGGGAACTGTAAGACACACCTGCACTCCCTCTAAGATGCAGCCGCTCCTCTACGGACCTGGACAAGCCAAAAACCCACAGAACCTATGCGGGTCAACCCCCCCATGGATGCATGTGATTAAATAAGAGAGCAGAAGCAGACAGAAGCGGCATATCTAACAGTTTGAGAGGAACATTAAACGAGTTAAAGCCCTGTAGGATCAGGACAGCGCTCGATTCTTCCTCACCGTCAGCAGAACAGATGTCTGTGATCACCTCGTCCTTGATGGGTTTCAGGGCATCATAGTTATTGACAAAGAACATCCTTCTTGGGTCTCCAGAGATCTCCTGCAGCTCCTCAGTGTCTGCCTCCTTCACCCCAATGGCGTAGATGGTGACACCTTTGGCCCTCAGCAGCTCTGCTGGATGCTTCACCTGGTCAGAGGACTTCCCGTCAGTGATGACCACCAGGTACTCTGGGACTTTGTGGCCCCGAGAGTCTTTGGCTTTGTCAAACTGAGTTCCCATGAAGGTCAGAGCCCTTCCAGTTTCTGTCCCACCCCCCCTCTGTTTAATATCCCCCACTGCTGTCTCCAGACTCTGTGCATCCGTGTAGGTTTCCAATCCAAACTCTAAGTTTGGAAAATCTGCATACTTTGCCACGCCCATGCGCACATACTGTGGCCCAATGCGGAAGGTCTGAATGAACTCGATGATGAACTTCTTCATGTCCTGGAAGTCAGATGGGAAGATGCTTCCTGAGTGGTCAATGAGGAAGAAGATGTCTGCTTCATCCGTTTGGCGGCATCCTGTGAAGCAGAAGCAGATGTTTCACGTTAGAGCTCAGTGAAGGCTTCATCAGGGTTAGGAGGAACTGTCAGTCTGGATCTAAGAACCTTCTTTGATGGCGCTGCTTCGCCCAACGACCATCACTGCCTGATGCAGGATGTTGTAGCAGAGGACTTTCTGTAGCTTCAATTTCAGGGGGGTCAGTTCAGCAAAGCTGTTCACAACAAACACGTGCTCTTTGGGGGGGTGGGAGGCCATCTGAATCAGCTCTGCCTCGTTGGCATTTTCCACTCCCACAGAGTAAACCATGACCCCAGAGCGGCGAAGATCAGCTGCTGCCTCCTGCACGCTGTCCTGAGATTCTCTGTTTGTGATCACCACCGCCACCTGCTGGACGCCCGTGTTCGTCCTGCTGCCCCTCTCCTTGGTGAAGACGTTCTCGCGGGTGAAATTCAGCGCAGCTCCAGTCTTGGTTCCTCCTCCGCTGTAAGGCAGGATTTTGATGAAGTTCAGAAGATTCTGCTTGTTTTTGAAGGTGTTGAGGTAGACCAGTGCCTTGGCCCTGTCGTTGTACAGGACGACGCCCACCCGGACTCTGTTTTGGCCCACATCCAGTCCGCTCACGATGGCGTGCACAAACATGCGCACCAGCTGGAAGTTGGCTGTTCCGATGCTTCTTGACTGCTCGATGATGAAGACGATGTCTGCCACTTTGGCAGCTCTGCAGTCTGTGGACAGAGGGAACAAAAGTTCGGAGACGTTCAGAGACTCGGTTCATTATTACCTAAATTATTCTATTGAATCTGTTTGTGAAGATTGTTTTCTCATGGAAAACTTACAGAAGCTCTACCTCCACATCCGTCTGTGACTCTGGTGTGTCCAAATTCCCTCCTTACTCTCTAACTACTAAACAACTATAAAGTACAGGTCTATCTAGTGATCTGGAGTTTAAAGCAGTTCAGACACATACTCACTGCTTTTTTTAAATTGAAAATATGACGTCATCCATTTCTGAAGTGAAAACCTGATAAATATCAACATTTTATGAAGACTATTTATGAATCCAGTTCTGATGATAACACTCAATTTACAGACATTTTGAATGACAAATCGTTCAAACACAATGCATGATGGGCTATAATCACCGGTCTAGTGAGCACCAATGCACACTGGTTTTTCCCAGAGAAGTTTGGTAAATTTCCAAAGCCCAGGATTTTGACAGACACCTGATGGAAAGACAGACGCCCTAAATAGTCCACTAAGTAGGGAGCAGTGAGGGAATTCAGACACAGCCTCTGTCTTGATGCATGTTGGGACATTGATCTTGGTCACGTGTCTTACCTTCATCCGCTACCTTCTCAAAGTGACTGCTCCAGATGCTGCTGTTCTAAAATTAAAACTCCTACGCTAACAAAGTGAGCCAAAAGCAAACGCTTGAGGAAAGTTTCTAGAAAAAAGTGAGGGAACAGAAGAAGAATCTTCACTAAAAAGATGGATTTATTGCAACAGTTGTTAGATTAGTATTAGTATTAGTACTAGTATTAGTATTAGTATGGCTGCATAATATTCTGCGATCAACTTTCTAATGTTGGAGGATGCTGCTAATAACGTTCCAAACACAGTCACTTCAGGTTCGGTGGGGTCAGTGTCATTATGAGGTGCTGTAAGCAAGCAGGAGAGAGTGTAAACAAAAGAATGCTGGGATATCAATGTTGTGTTTCTTCGATATTTCTAGAGTGTCAATAAAGTTTGTAAAAGAAACACAGCTGCTTACACGAGTCTTTTCTTTCTGGGAGACATGAAAGAGTCTCACATTCGATTTGTGCGTAAATGTGGTTTTGTGTGTGTGTGTAACCGTGCTTAATTTTTAAACATTTGTGTGTGCTGTTAGTTTCAAGCTGTCGTAATTTTATGTACATTGTATTTTTTTTATTTTGTAATTTTTGTACTTATGCACAAAATATATTTGCGTTACAAATCAAGAATTCCATACTCACAAATCCAAAGTTACACACAATTGAAAATTATGAATGCACAAATCTGGCTGATACTATTTTCACATTCCCACTCACAACTCAAAGATGAATTTCTGATGAACTCCTGCTGCTCTGGAGAAAATATGTGTTTTTGATTTAGGCAAAAACAGCATAATCATTAATCATTAAAAGACCACAAGGAACACTTTGACAATCAATAAAATCATAGTTGGTGTGGGACTTAAAGCTGAATTTGACAGAAACTGGCACCAAAAATACTGCTCTATGTTTAACAAATATCAACAATTAATTAAAACAACATTGATGCTTAGGTAAATTTAGCATGACTAAAAGGTTTAATAGGATAAAAAATGATTTCTATTGTACCAGAACTTCACTGTTAATTCAATGAGAAAATATGAACCACATGATCTAAGATCAGAGATACAGAGAAAATGACTTAACTTCAGTTTGATGTGCTCAGATACAGCAACGCAGCAGTGAAGCTACTGAAGTGTACTGTACTGACAGGTAATCTATGTTTGCTAGAGGAAAAATAATCCATAACGTTTTTTTATTTTAGAATAATTTGAAATGTAATTCATTTGGTATTGTTTTATAATACTGGAGATATTTTGGTGCTAAAGATTCTTGTCTGATTTTGTTTCACTTCAGGGAAATGTTCTGATGTTTATTGAGTTTTCATAAATCAGAAACTGTTTTTCATTCCACAAAATAATCTGATCCTGAACTAATTTTCTCACTGCTGCGGTTTTCCTCACAGAAATCTGGACTAAAAGGGCATTCTATGAAAAAATAAAACATCATTTTAGCTTGAAAGATTTTTCCCAAATCAGTAACTGTGTTTTATTAAATATCATTCTTTTTGGAATATCCACAGACAGTTTGGAACTTTCTTTTACTCTAGATTCCATTAAATGGATTTTCCTTTAACCCATTGCCTGCCTGTGCAACCAAATGGTTGAAAATATTTTTTAAAGAAGTTAGTTAAGAAGTGCAGACCTGAGAAAACAGGAAGAAGGCCTTCCAACAGGAAATGACTGCCACAAAAAAAAATCCACATTGAAAACGTCACTTTAAAAAAGGAGATTTAAATAAATGTTAGAAAAATAAATGTTTGAAAATAAACGTTGTTTTCCTATAAATGTTTTGAAATAAATATTATTTTAGATAAATGCTGTTTTTGATGAATGTTTCTAAATAAATGTTTTAAATAAATGTTGTTTTAGGTAAATGTTGTTTAAGATAAATGTTTTAAAATAAATGTTTTAAATAAACGTTGTTTTAG
>BSAI01004070.1:0-11029 GCA_036245035.1 Adrianichthys oophorus | reverse complement strand
CCCCCGCAGGGTGCATTGAGCGCAAACTGATATTGATCAGTCGCGTGCAGCATAGAGATAAAAAGAAAGAAAGAGTGAATTAATATATAAATAACCCTCTCAGATTCCCAGGAAGGAGCGGACTCTTGTGTTGTCTACACCAAAGAGTGGCTGTAGAGTTGTTTCTTTCGTAACAGACACATCAGTTCACGGGGCTGCTCTCTGCTCTGCCGCTCACCTGCTGCTCTGCAGAGAAGACAGAAGTCCCTGCAGGACAGTGTCTCTTTTTGTCTCATCTTTGAGCCAGTTTGGAAAGCACCTTGACTGCAGCCACGACTGCATGTCTGTACTTTGACCGATCTCCGACTCTGAGCGCACATGCATGTGCGCATGCGCCATGTAGCCAGTACGCCACTAATTCGTTACTTTGTAATCTGTTACCCTCAACACTGGCAGTAGACCACAGAGTAATTATATTCAAATGTAATATTCCTGGTTTGTTGATTTACATTTGCTTTACCACACAGGATTCTGGGAGCCTATAGGTGGAGCGCCCTGCTCATTCTTTGTTTTGTCGTTGTAGGTTTAAGGTAAGACCTGAACAAACACAACTGAATCCATAAAACAAATAACCATTTAAAATTTGTTGTTTTGTTTGTTTCTTTGGTTTTAGATATTCATCTATTTCCTTTGTGGAAAATCTACAAATTTTTAATGAAGCAATCCTCAGACCTTCTGTTTATTTGGATGGCACGCTGAATTATGAGTAAGGCATTAGTTTGTGAACATTTCCTTGAGTGTTAAATCCTGCAAATCCGTGTGTTCACTTTGTTGTTGTGCTTTCATTAACCTCGATAATTAAATTTGCATTTGAACACTTACACAGCAGCCATCAGTATATCATTTGAGACTTTTAAGAGAGCAGTCTCTGCAGAGTGTAATTTGCGAAACTCAGATTGAAATGTATCTACAATGCCATATTTATTCACAAAAAGTCTCAATTGACCTGCAATTTCGCCATAATCTTTGCTAAAAAAATACATTTTGATATTGGTAATTGCTTGGCTCCAGTAGATCCAAATTTGGCTTCTTCAATATCGAACTTAATCCTGCCTGTTTGAGTGTTGAGTGTTGGGCACTACACCTGTTGACAATGAAATGTTTATCAGTCTGTTTTATCTTCACACAAATTAGCTATTCTTATTCTTATTTTCCTGCTTCCTTTTTGTTCTGAAACATTGGTATAGTTTGAACCAGAGGACAGGAACTAAAAAGTAGATACAAGAACTCACTTTTTGTTTTTACCTAGATGTATGCAAAGTCTAAATGCATTTCACTTTTAGTTTTGCTTCACTGGGCATCAACCACTTACTCGCAAATAAGATAGGAAAAATTTTAATTTTAAGAAGGAAGTGATCTGAAGAAGATAATTCAGGCACCTGCATCAGAACTATGTTTTGCATAGCCATACACGCAAAGAGTTAATGAGGATTTTTCTCCACCAAGTGATTTTTCAGACTGAGCACAGTTAGTGTGTTATGCCTGTCAACACAAGTTTTAAAAAAAATCATCAACCCAGTAGACTACTGTTAAAAATAGTTCCACCAGTTCAACTCATTTTCTTTACAAGAATTAATTTCAAAGGGTGACAGTTGGTGTAATTTTCCGCATTGCTGATTTTTGTTTTTCTCAGTAAGAAAAGAGAAAAACAAGCTTTTAAAAACAAACAAACAATAAGTGGGTATGAATGTGCGCATATTTACTATTAAGATTACATATTAGTTGCCAAAAACAGTTGTTTTTGTTGAATAGTTATTTGTTTTTAGGATGTAAATGTTTAAATGATCAAACTATGCTTTTTCACAAGTTTTTTTTTTAAACTTGAGTTTCTGTCTTTATAGTGTTGTTTTTTCTCTCAACAATTAGTAAGCTTATTGAAAGCCTGTGTATAAACTTTTTTAACATTTACAAGTTTTCATTATTTTTGTTTTCTGTCATACAAACATAAAGTTTAAAAGATTCCTTTTAGAAGAAAAAACCACCACTCCTGCATTGTATAATATGTGCTTATTCAAGTTACCCTAAAAATGTTGATAAAAAAAGATGAAAAATGGACAAATATAATTCTATTATTGTGCAATTTAAAATGTAAAAAACAAAATGCAGTCATGTGCATTTTATAAACATTTAAAACTTTCTTTTAAAAACTTTTAGAATATTTCTCTTTTGAAAGACTAACTTTAACTATAAGTGTTCAACCTAAATCTCAACAGTAATCTAGGTATAGATAATGTCTAACCTGCGATTTTTTTCCACACAGACAAAACAACTAGTATCAACAAGTTCTTGAGTGGGAGGATGTCAAATCACAGTAACCCGATGTCATAACAGAAGTGTAGAAACTGCTAAAACTAATCAGAACATTTTAATTACAGTGTAGACAGCCCCCCATGGTTTTGAAATCATTCTGTTCAAAAAAAAAAAAAAGGCTTTTCCATTGTATTTTGATTTAAAAAATTGTTTTCATTGTCCCTTTTTATTTGCCTGAGAGTTATTCCTGTGGGGTCTCTGATCTTTTAGGTTTTGGCTTAGAAGGTTTTGCATTTTAATCTATGACAACATTGTACCTTTGCATGATGCAAAGCACAGCCGGGGTGTGGCAACATGAGGCATGCAGTCGTTGGAGGGAGTGCGTCATTAGTTTGAAGATAATGAGAAACGTTCGTCCTAAGCATGAAAAACTCAAGATTAGCACTGTTTATTTTATTTGGTTGATTTTATTTAGGAATAAATATAAATAATATAGTTGTTTTTGAACAGAATGGCAGACAGAAAAACAGAATGACAGATTGTGCTGGACTTTGCCTAAAGAATTGAAATTAACACAGTATGCAGAAAAGACAGTGAAGGGTCAAATATGACAGAGATCAGTGGCAGCAAGATGCAAAGAGTTTGAAAAACAGCATAGAACAATGATGTATTGGACATAAATGTGTCATCTGGAATGAGGAAAGCACAAAAGTAAACTTGTTGGGGGAATGAATAAGTTTAGGAGTGTGCTAACTGGAAAAGAAAGTGGAATGAGAGGACAGAAAAGCAGAGACGAGTACAAGGGAAGGACAAGGTGGAGGTGGAGGTGGCAAAGGCCAAGCAAATGATGTATGAGGACTTGTATGACGGATTGGATACAAAAAAGGGAGAGGTGTATCTGTACAGGTAGACACGGCAGATAGTCAAAAATGGAAGGATGTGCTGTAGGTTGGTGTATCAAGGACAGAGATGCAAATTTCTTGTTAGGTTCTTAACAGGTTTGATGAAAAGAAGATTTCATCTTCAAAAGAAGATTAAAAAACTGATGAATGAGAATAGTGGAGTAGAGTAAAAGAGGTGGCTGTGGTGGAACAGAAAACAACAAAGATCTGTAATGCCACGTTGACACTGCCCTCAGCAATGTGCATTTGAGCAACCACTTCCAATGGAAAGTCTACGTAAACGTGTGAATATGCGCATTTTGTGCCTCCGTGTTCTAAACTCTTGCTTTCACGCGTCGCTGAGTGTTTACAACCGTTTTTGGCCTCCATGCAAAAAAACGTGTGGGCATTAAACGCACATTGAAAGTTACACCAGTTGATCTTTGACCAATCAGGAACTTGGATTTGTTAGCTAGGTATGGGTAGCGTCCTTTTTAATTCACAAAAGGCCAACTGTTAAAAAATTGATCATGGAGGAGAACTTTATAATAGCAGTTTGTGCCCGGACAGAGACAGATGAGGTTAGTCAAGAATCACCATGGACTATGACGTTTGCAGACGATATTGTGATTTGTAGCAAGATCAGAGAACAGGTGGAGGAGAAGCTAAAGAGGTGGAGGTTTGCCCTGAAAAGGACAGGAATAAAGGTTAGCTGCAGCAGGACAGAGTACATGTGTGTGAATGAAAGGGACCCAAGTGGAAGAGTGAGGTTACAGGGAGAAGAGATGAAGATAGTGAGGTAGTAGGTTTGAAGTATGTAGGGTCAAAAGTCCAGAGTAATGGAGAGTGTGGAAAAGAAGTGAAGAAGCGAGTGCAGGCAGGATGAAGAAAAGTGTCATGTGTGATAGAAGAGTTTCAGCTCAAATGAGCTGCCAATGAACTGGATCAAGTCTGAACACGGTTGTTTTAAAAGTAGTGGAGTGGCTGGGTGGAACACAAACCACAAGTTTCCCGCTGAGATCCTATAGTGATGAAGAAGAAGAAGCTCGTGCGCTTGCCATGCTCTTGCTCCAGCTCCACAGAGGAGAAGTCATCCTCACTACCTGGCTGTCCTCAACAGGTGACAAACATTTGACAACAAAAAGCCTTTCAGACATGACATGCAGAAAAGGTATTTAAATCGAATGAATAAGTAGTGGACGCTTTTCCGTTGTGTGAGCACTCTTGATGCGCTTTTGCAATTTTGTGTGCACAAGCTGCTTCTATGGTCTCACATTTAATAAGCACGGGTCATGGGTCGATGAATAAACATTATGGGCAGGGCAGTTCCAGGATTCTTTTTCTGCAGTAGCTTAGAGGTTGAGAAGTGACTGTAATGTTTTGCTGATACATTTTTTAAATGTAAAATTATGTACATGCTACGCAGAATCATGTTTGAATTCATTGTCTTGTCAGTAGATTGCATTTTTTAACTGAGTTAGCTGTCAAATACAGAAGAAAGATGTTTAAATGTGGTAGGAAAGCAAGCAGTAATTTATTTACCCTCTGGAACCAAGGGACTAAAGCTCCTTTTTTGTCTACTTTGGAATTTACCTCTGTCCAGCCCAAAAAATAATAATTTCTCTTTTAAGAGCACAGCTGTTCATTTGACATTTTTCCTGGAATTCATTTTTTTTCAGCTTCTTTTTCTCATAATTTTTTCTTATTGTGTTTGTGAAAAATAATAAAAGAGAGGATTTTTTTGGAGAAGTTTGATCCAGGACGATTTCAGGTGCTCTGCTCGGCTGGAATCTGCTCACAGGTGGAGGCGTATCTGTCTACTCTGAACTGCTCACCTCTCATAACAGGAGCGGGCGGGATGTTCGAGGTGCACTGCAGAGTTTCTGCAATTTTTAGATAATGCTGGTGCTCATTGTTCTAGAAAATTCATGTCGGCCTCCATACCAAAATAAAACAATGATTGGTTTCCTAGTTGTTGGATTTCTAAACGCAGACAGCTAAGTTCAGCTCAAATTGCAGTTTAATTTTATTTTGACGGATTTTTTTTAACGCCGATCTCACAGCTACATTACATTACATTTACTTGAGTAATTTACTTGAGTAAATGTGAGTGTCCATTCAAATGTAGTGGAGTAAAGAGCTCAAATATGTAATCAAAACATGTAGAAGAGAAGAGAGTAAAAGTTGCTTATATTTTTGATACTCAGTACAAGCATAAAGTGGCCAAAAAACACACTTAAGTAAGTCCATTTACTTAATTACTTAATTACTTTACAACTCTGACAGGCTGTAAGTACAAATCTGGCATTCATTGATCACACACTGAAAGTTCAACCAGTTAAAATTTTAAACTTAATCGCGGCAACGTGGCATATTGACCAATCAAGGACTTGGATTTTTGCATTTGATGACTGAATTTCACTTTTTTTTTGTGGGTAGAAAGTTTATATATTCGTTAATTTATTTTTTTGATGGCCCGCAATCTACATCACCAATGTTTTGGTAGAGCTCTTTGAAAAAGAAAAAAACTCTAAAAAAGAAAAAATCTCTTAACATCATTTGTGTCTTCCATGCATTGCAAATGAAATATAGACACCGCTTCACGTAGTGATCAGCAACATTAGCTGGTAGCTCCTCCCACACGTGAACGAGATGGCGAGCTTGGGGAACACATTTTTGGCCATGCAGTGAGCAGCGAATTTGCGGCCCGGCGAGAGAGGGTAAAAGAATTTGCCGCATGAATCGTGTTCGGTGTGAATGCATCTTTAGAGGTCTGACATCTAATGGTCTGATTATTTTCTAATCCCAGGGGTTTAGAAGATGTTTAGACAGCTCCTCTCCATCTTGGAAGGCTCCAAAGGCCGCACCCAGAACAATTTTTACCAATGATTCGATCCACATCATAATGTGTAGCTTACGATATGATTCACACTTCATTTTTGTTCATTTTTTAAAAAATTGATTGGATTTGATTTGACTGGCCTTAAATGGATCCAGAACGTCTTTAGCCAAAACTTCAACCAGTGTGACTCTAGGATGAATACCTCAATACTGAACAGTGCAGGGGAAATTTTCCAGATTCTATGTATTTCCTGCAAGATAATCAAGTGTAAATTAAATATGTGTTCAAACAAATTAGTGAACAAGAATTCCTGTCAAATCCATTCCCATTTTAGTTTAGTAAAGTTCAGTCCACTGTTGTTTTTCCACATCGAAATAATTCAAAAAGAACATTATCAGAACATTCTACAACACATGTCTTTGTAAATTCACTGTTTCCACACATTGGACTGTAAAGATGGTTGATAATTCTTTCACATATGTGCTGTTCGTTGTGATGTACTTGGTAATTTTGGTCATAGAAAAATACACCTACCATGTCTCAATCCAAATGGTATTTTCCAATATCGAGTTATTTTATTTTGAAATGTTTTTTATTGGTATAGAACAATTGAATTAACAACTTACCTGAAAGAGACAGATTTGGTTGGATCGTAGGAATACAAATAGATTCATCAATTTAGTCAATTAACTGTTACAACCCCAGTCACGGTTTTTCCACCCCTAAAGTCATCTTGAAACAGCAAGACTCCACAAAAAAAAAAAAAAAACAACCAAGGAGTTAATCTGTGAATAATTAGCCATAACTTGAAGTAATTAATCATCCAGTATTTATTACTTCAAGTTTCAAGTCAGTTTAGAGAACCCACAGGGTCAAATCTAGCCCCTGCTTTTATATTTTTATTTTTTTTTTTTTGCCTGCTGTTAACTGCTGCAACTCAAAATGACCAAACAAACAAAAAATTGTCAAATTATCTTCAAAGACTTACTCCAATGAAAATCAGGTTTTTGGTGTTTTAAATATGTGCTTGTTGGATATTTTATGGTGAAGGATATATAAAATAATTTATAATTAAAACTGAAGTTTTCATTATTTCTTAATTCAAATCAGGATAATTCAGAAGCAGACAAAAAAAAATGCAATTTGAAAATGCTCTCTTATGTAATGTAGCCAGTGAAATGAGGAAGCCATAGTCTCCCTGCTCCACTCCATTCTGATTAGTGCTGTTAAAAAAAACTCTGATTAATCACAGTTTTGGGTTGTGATTATTCATGATTAATCACAATGTTTTACAAGTTAAATTATGTTTGACAATATGCAGCTTTCAAACAAAAAAAGGCCCGAGAGAAAAATTTTCTTTCATTTTTTTTGTCTGAAATGTTTCAATTCAGGGCTGCACGGTGGCGCAGTGGTTAGCGCTTTAATCAGCTTTCCCTTTACCATAGCACAGGGGTGTCCAAATCCAGGTCTTGAGGGCCGGTGTCCTAGTTGTTTTCTAACCAACATGCAGCTGAAGCTCCCTAGTGGTTAAACTCACCTAAACCAGATAATAAACAGCACATATGGCAAGGTTTCTGGAAAACCAGTAGGTGCCAAGTCCTCGAGCCCTGGATTTGAACACCAATGCCTTAGATGGTGAACACAAGTTCCTGTTAACACAATTTTAACTGCTAACACTAAACAGACCAATGTGATTGGTCTAAAGAACTGGTTTGTGGTTGTTGGCTACTAATATTAATTTAGGTTTTTTTCCCTTGCATATTAGCTTTTACAATACACTAGTAAGCTAGCTAAACCTCCATTTAATTCAATTCAATTTAATTCAGTTTTATTTATATAGCCATATATCACAATCATAGCCGTCTCAATGGGATTCACACCGGTATGTGTGCAAAGAACATAAAGTCAATCATAAAAATATAACAATAGCTGGTTGCTAAACCAAACAAAACTAAACAGAATAAGTTGAACTGGCGTCCCTGCGCTTAGACCCTCCTTCTCGGTGAGGAAAAACTTATTAAAAAACCCTATCTTGGGGAAAAAAATGAGACATGACAGAGGGATCCTCTCCCAGGATGGACAGGTGATGTCCTAGAACTGTTAAAGAATAATTAGGTCATTTAACTCCACAACTACGTGTTTGAATAACAACCACATGTTTAAATGACAACCACATGTATGAATAGTGTAGCAGATGGGCTTCATCCAGATGAAACTGTGGGGCAACTGAGGATGTGAGACGAGTCAGAGGCGAGGTCCACAGCCAAAGACAGGAGCACAGACATTTACGCTTTTTGTGAAACCAACATTATCGAATAAAGCTACAAATGCATTTCCTAGACAGTCATTAGAGTCATAAACATGAATATTAAAAACCCCTACTATTATTATTTTATCAGAATCAAAAACAATAGTCAATAGAAAGTCCGAAAACTCTTAAAAATACTGAGTACGGGCTGGGAGGGCAATAAATAATCATGAAAAAAACTGCGTTTTGAGTCTTCCTCGATGGGTGATTTATAGACAATATGATGTTTTCAAATGAATTATCAGTGTGTTTGACTTTAGTGTTAGGAAGTAAGCTAGACTGTGATTTTACTGCTGACCCAACTCTTTTCCCTGAAACCATGGATTTCTGATAGGTGTTATAACTGGGGGGGGGGGTCGCTTTATTCAGCCTAACGTTGTCATCCTGTTGTAGCCAGGGTTCTGTTAGGACTAACAGGCTTAGTTTGTTATCATTAATTAACTCACTGACTAAGAGGCCCTTAGAGGAAATGAATCTAATATTTAATAACCCACATTTAATTACATCATAATGTTGCTTGTTGTCATTGAGAGTACGAGGAGCTATTACTTTTAAGTTTCTGTCATTACTCCTTTAACTTGCCTTGCGGCAAATCAGCCAAAGCTAGGAGATGCTCGACTAAATCTGTATGGGGTTTGCACCAGTGCTAAAGGGAGCTGAGAGAAGAGTTGTAAACTGCTGCTCTGTGCCTGGGTCCCGTCTCTGGTTTGTCAGGTTACACGACTAATGCTAGCAGAAATGTTCCTAGAAAGAAAAGCGGCACCCTGTCTATAGTGGGATGTATGCCATCTCTTCCCATGAGAGGGGCTTTCCCCAAAATGCGCTCCAATTGTCTACAGAGCCAATGCCATTTTATAGGCACCATTTAGCTAACCATTGGTTAAATCATAAAAAGCGGCTATACATTTCATCACTGACTGGGTTCGGGATTGGACCAGAGAAAATTACAGTGTCTGACATTGACTTAGCAGGTTTACACACCGATTCTATGCTTAATTTAAGGACCTCTGATTGTCTCTGTTGGACATTGTTACCGGCGGTGTGAATCACGACCCGATGGAACCTGGACTTCTCTGGGCTTGCAGGCCGACTTGCAACCTGGCTAGCAGGCTTAGCATCAGGCTTAGCTGCAGTTGTAACTGCATCTGGCCTTCAAATCTAAAATAAGGCTGCACTTCACACATCTACCACTATACTCGCTAAAGGAGGCACAGTCTTCACTGAACATATGGTACATTGAGCAGGACAGAGGGGTGAAGGCAGCAGAGGGAGAGGCCATGCTAAACGCTAAGCTAAATCTAGCGGTGTGTGGCTAAGGGAAAGTATCTACATTGCAGGCTGCTTAGACAGCAAACGGTTACCACAGAAGTTTACTCACTAGAATGATAAAAAAAAGCTACTTAGAATTTTTGAATACTAAACCAGATAACACAAAGTTAGATATTAGCAAATCAGGCAATCGAATAACTGGAGCAACAAAACCAACCACTGGTTAACGCTCACCCAGAAATGATGTCACAGGACGGGGAAGGAGGTTAGGCTTCAATGAGGAATCCAGTGAGAAAGAGAGACTTGCTTTTGTTTAAAAGCAAACTTTCAAGAAGAAAATGCCACCGTTTAGAATTTCAAAAAGACTATCTTAAACACAATGCCCTGCTGCTGTTCAATGCTAGAACACTCAAACACTCTTTGTTTAACATTTATCATTGTCATTTACAAGTAATTTTTTTTAAATTAATTGAGCGACTGGATCTTAGTCTTCAAACACATTTTAAGTAAACAGTGATGAAAACAGAGTAAAGGACTGAAATCTAAAACAAAAAAGTCAAACTTTATTAAATGTACTTTATTGTATCATTTTAGAAAATTGCAATAACATTACAATGTAAAACCAGAAATATAGTAAACAGAAATAAGGCATATTT
Organism: Adrianichthys oophorus; assembly: GCA_036245035.1. NCBI lineage: Eukaryota > Metazoa > Chordata > Actinopteri > Beloniformes > Adrianichthyidae > Adrianichthys > Adrianichthys oophorus. The sequence continues at coordinate 784 of BSAI01004070.1, read as the reverse complement.
GAAAAAAAATGCTAAAAAAAATGTAACTTTTCCCTGAAAAATGTAACTTTTCTCTGAAATTCAATGCACATCACTTAGTCCAGGTATCTGCAACCTTCAACACTTAAAGAGTCATTCAGTTTATTTTTAGCATGAATAAAACATACAGAAAGGAACATAAAGAAAAAGTTTCAGTTTTATTTGTTTTTGTTAATAAATATATGAACTAGTCTACATGTTGGGCAGTGGATCATATGAGTTTCTTTAAAATTAATAGACACCCTGTATCACAAAGGATCATCTCAATGCAGCGAATCTTTGATCTGACTGTTTTGTTTCCTTTGATGCACCTTATGGTCAAAAAAATGTTACTGCTACAAAAATAAAAATTTTTTTTTTTTTTCTTTAACCAGAGAGCCACAATTGAGGAGTAAAACAGCCTTATGTGGCTCTTGAAGCTCAGGTTGCACACTGCCATGTCTGATAATTTACATGTTTTTCAAATATGTGAGCTATCCCTTACTTACAATCTTTTTTTAAGTTTTCATGTCTCTTTTTTGTTATCTTGCCCTGAGATTCAGCATACATCAGCGCCTCCCACTGTGTATTAGCTATTTGACTTTGTCCTAAATCTTTCCAAGATGTCCCTTAAGTGCGACGTTCTGAATAGCGTTTTGGTGCCCATACTAAACGAGGGACAATGACTTCAGTCTTGTAATGAATCAGTGGGTCAAAGCAATATTCGGATGAAAGTATCTTGCTGGGTTTGTTAAGCCAGAAATACTTGTTTAAGTGACTCTCATCG
>BSAI01004069.1:12039-25560 GCA_036245035.1 Adrianichthys oophorus | reverse complement strand
TTTTTTTTTGAGAAAGTATCTATTCACAGGTAATTTTCTCAAAAAATGCAGCCAGTGCTGAATGTATTTATTTTTTTGTTTGCACAGGCTGGGAAGAAAGGTCAGAAAGGTTAGAATTATGGTTACAGTTAATATACCAAATGCTTCTGCAGCGAGACTGTCTGCAGCCTAAGGATGGGTCAGCTGTGAAGAATGTATGCCAGTTTAAACCGTTTCTACTCCAGTGGTTTTAACTGCAATGAAATTCTGAGTGATGTTTATACTTTTCAAGTGACGCAATCATCAACTCCAGTGTTTGTTGTTAACATGAAGAACATCTTCACTAAACAGAGGAGGGAATACAAAGGCGAAACAACAAAAATTTAAAAAAAGGGTGAACTGCATTCTGGAGTGCTGCAAGACATGAAATATTAGACATATCTTTGCAGTAACTTGTTCTATGTTCTATCTGTCCGCTCTCTGTCTCTTTGGGCGTCTGTATGTGGTTCGGTTTTTCCAAGTTTCCATCATTTTCAGTGTTTAAAAGACATTTTTCTGTACAGAGTTTCCTCCGTAGTCGTGTACTTTAATCACTGAAATAAATTCAAGTTAAATGACATGATCTGCCCGTGACTGTGCTCTGTGCATTAAATTCCAGTGGCAGATGATGTCACCAGCAGGTGTCACATTCTGCAGAGACTGGAGCGATTCCACTCCGATATCCATGTGACCACTGCGACGTCAGTGACTATAAGTCACTTGGAAGAAGCTTATAAAGCAGCCCTTAAAATACGTGCTGGCAGTGCAGCAATGTGCATCTTGATGAAGATGAACTTCCATCAGTTTTTGAGCTGGTCGCATGGAAATACATCTGAATGACGTCAGCCTTTCTTTGATCTCAGGTATGTCTGACGCTTGTTCTGACCTCCAATGACCTTCTTTCACTGACCACAGTCTGAATTCTTCTATAAAAATATAGGAGTGAGTGACTGTCTACTTTAAAAAAACTTGTGACCAAAGTTAAAATGTTTGAAAGGTAAAAACAAACTGATTTGGCCATTTAAAGAACAAACTAAAAAAAAACATTCAGCTCAGACTCAAAATGGGAACACAAACTTGTACAAAAAGCTCTTCTCCACCTTGAACTTCAATCAGTCCAACTGCAGGTTCAGACTTACTGACAGTCATCTTGAAGCCAAACTGAGCATTTCAGTTGTGCTGCACTATTTAAGATTTATTTAACTTGCTTCGATATGATAAACCATAAAATTCAGCTCAATTAACTTGAACAGTATGGAGTTAGAGGAGTTGCATGGAAATGGATAAAAAGTTTTCTAACAGAAAGAAAACAATATGTTAACATGGGGAAATATGCATCTACTAATCTGGAAATTGCTAGTGGTGTTCCTCAGGGCTCTGTATTAGGACCAAAATATTTTAACATGTACATAGATTATATACTTAACATATTCTATTTATTATCTTGGTGTTTCTATTATTTGCAGATTACACTAATATTGTCAGGAGTCAACCAGTTACCTCTCCCTCCAGTCACCAGAGGGAGTCCTTTACTGAATATTGACTGCCTTCCACCTTCCTCACTTCATCTCCTATTTCCTGGTCCATAGTCCACCCAGCTGTTCATCATTTAGTCATCACTCACTTCCTACTTAAGCCATGCTCAGTCAATAAGTCAGTGCTTAGTCTTGTTTTCACTAACCCTGTCTAAGTATGTCATTCCTCTTTTGCCTTTTGTGTTTGACCTTTGCCTGTTCACTCACTCTCCGTCTTGTTCCTGTGTTTTTGACCCTTGCCTGGATTTTGGATTACCGCCATGTCTTGCTTCTGCACCAGATCATTAAAGCAGTTGCATTTGGATGTTTCAGTGCCTTTGTTACAAATATATTTTACAGTGACGATAACTATAATAATCTTATTTTAGTCATCATCATATTAATATTGAACCATGTATTATTTTAAAAATGGTTGGACAGCAATATATTTTCATTAAATGTAAATAAAACCAAAGCAATAATTTTTGGTAATTATAAAGAAAATTTTGAGCAACAGTTAAGCATAAACAGAACACCAATTGAAATTAAATAAAGATGAACAAGAAAATTCAATTGTGTGGAGTAAAATAATTCAGAGCTGGAACTAAAGGAGTGTCAAAATATATAAGCATTTAAAATTGTTATCAGCAAATGATATGGATAAATAATAACAATATTAACTTCACTGGCGTTATAATTTTGGCTTTTTTATTATCAAATAACCAACAACACATTATTCTTATGGGTTTGGAGCTACTATTGTTTATAATATTGAGAATGATGATTAATATGATCTGAGTACAATATTATGCAATTCAATGCTGCCTGCTCCCTTTCAAACATGACTGTATTGTTTATTTTGTTTTTGATATCACTGTCTGGTCTATTGTATGGGATGGATTGTCCTTTTCTTCTAAACATGTTTGAAACTTGAGCTTTTAAGTCAAGATTACAAAATGGAGAAAGCTAGAGATGCACACGTGGACGAAATTGTTGGTAGCCTTTGTTAAAAGAAAGGAAAGCTCACAATGGTCATAGAAATAACTCAAATCTGACAAACGTAATAAACAAAAATGCTATGAAATTGAACCAATGAAAATCAGACATTGGATTTCAACCATCCTTCAACAGAATTATTTACAAAAATAAAATCGTGAAACTGGTCTGGACAAAAGTGATGGTACCCTTAACTTAATATTTTGTTGCATAATCTTTTGAGACACATGTCTCTGCCTCATCCTTACAGAGAGCAACAAATGACTGTGATGTATGAGCAAAATTCATGACATCAGCCTCTTTATTGGACCAGTTATCAATTCAATGTTTTTATGTTTCTTGAAGGGTCAGCCAGAAGGAGAGACAGAGGAGAGGCAGCAGGTGGATGAAGAGGCAGAAGAAGATCTGAGTGTTCCAGGGAAAGGAAAGTAAACAGGCCAAGAGAGGAAAAGGATGAAGCTGCTGCAGCAACTCATTCCAATACAAGATTTGATTCAGGTGACAAAGACACAGGGCCCAGATAGGGCTCAAATGATACTTTTGGTACACAGAAGTAAGCGTTTCACCACAGCTGGTTTGAAAAGCACAACTGGTTAGAATATTTAGTCAACCAGAATACATCTTTCTGCTTCCAATGCAGTGCTTGTCAAAACCATCAAACATGATAGTTTACTCAGTAGTGGTTAAGAATTGGAAAAAAGCTTTAGTCCTCTTTGGCCAGCAGGAGATGGTACAAACATTTAAGGACAGTGTTGTTGCTGTCAGGGTTCAGTCATCCAATCCCTCCTCCGACCACCAGAGGGAGCTCTCTCCAGAGTACTGATGCTCTCTGGCCTTCCTCTCTCCAAGTCCCATCATGCATCACCCTGCACTCCTGTCGTCACAGTCCATTAACATCAGCAGCACTACTGTTTATATGCCTGCTCTTTTCTTAGCTCAACAACTCTTGAGTTGTGTCTTAACATTCAGTTTGAGCATTTATCTTTGTCATTTGCCTCTCAGTGTCTGTCCCTTGCCTGTTCCTCACCATCCTGCCTAGCTCCTTGTATTTGACTCCTGCTTGGTTCCTGACTATGTTTATACCTCACCCCTACCTGTTTACGTTTGTAAATAAATATTTTTTCATATGTATACAAACGCCTCAGCCTCATTGTTGCATGGAGACCTAACAGGGAACTCACAAACAGGGAAACGTTGCACCGATGATATCAAATGCAAATGTGCTATGTTTGCTCACATTATGTGCATCTCTAGAGGGCTAAGCTCCCCGTTCCTAAAATCTAGTGATACCTCTTCTTAAAATTCATAAAATATTGTGAAGTTTTATGTTTTTAGGTGCTCAGACATACAACCAACATGCTGTTACAACAGAAACACATGATTCCTGTTTAAAAACCATGAAAAATCAGTGGATGAACAAATCCTTTTATGATAACTTCAGCGAGCCCTTCACTCAGCATTTTATGGGTAGCTTTCTTTATAAAATGACAAACCTTCATTAAGTCAGCTTCTGTTGTGGCCAACGTAGTTAATCATCTTATTTGTTCTTTTTGTAATCAAAAGACCGTAGGTTCAAGTCCCACACATGGCATTAGTACTTCATTGAAACTTTTTGCCTTTTTTTGCCTAATTACTCAACACACGTTACTATTAAAGGTTAATTAAAAACATTAGGAAATTTCTTTAGATTTTAAACGGCATTAGAATGTCTTTTCTTTATATTTATTTGTTTTTTTAGTGATATATAGTTAACACGAATAAATATAGTCTATGAATCTTGGTTTAATAGTTAATGTTTTTAAAAAGATGTTCGTAGGAATTTTAAAAACTCATGTATTCTTTATGATCAATAAAATGCAACTATGTATGTATTTCAAAATAAAAACAACAGTAGCAAGTTTTGAACCAACTTACTTCTGGAATAATTAGATTACAAAGCGACACACTGCTGTGGCCACGAGTGCAGTTACTAAAGAGTGTTGCTATTTGGTCACTGAATTTGTTTTTCTTTTTTTTTGTGGGTAGATGGTTCCTATATTCATTTTTTTTTTTTTTTGAAGGGCTGCAATCTACATGGAGACGTGATGTTTTTGTAGAGCTCTTTGTGAAAAAGAAAACTGATTTCTAAACATCATCCGTGTCTTCTATGCAATGCATTGTAAATGAGGTAAACACAGACACTGCTTCATGTTGTGATCAAGCTAAAAATGTTAGCTGGTAGCTGCACCCACACGCGCGCAGGGCAGCAAGCACAGGGAACACATTTTTGGCCAGGGCGAGCAGGGAATTCGCCACGTGGCGAAAGAGGGGTGAGCTACGCGATTTGGCTGCAAGAATCTCGTTCGGTGTGAATGCACCTTAAGGCAGATGATGGGCAACGACATGTGGTGCAGTCCCACCCCTTGTCCATATAGCCCTGTCCACATCATCCTCACTCAGTTCGCCTCTCCTTCAGGGGGCAGAAGATATAGGCAAAACATTTTGTACCCTTTCAGTCCTGTCACTTGGTACAACATATGTACTAAAGGACATACATACACACCCTGCAAGCAGCTACCAAACCACAGCACTATTAGGACTTGTTAGGTCCTGATGCTGCAAGAAGGACATGATGACCCTCCATTGGAGCTGTCACTTCCAAGCAGTAAAACTGTATAATAGTGTAAGGTGATGAGCCTACTGAAGCACAGATGTGCTTAAGCGGTGAGAGCAAACCCAGCGTTGTCCTGGTTGCATCTTGAGGAGGCCAAGAGGAACCAGAGCCATCATGGAAGCCATCATGCCCATCAGCTGGAAAACCCTCTGGAACTGAATTTGTGACCAAACTTAAACCGAGTGAGGCAGCGGTGACACACGGCTACTCTTTGTTCAAACTCTGGCAAATTTCCAGCCCCAGGAAAGAAATCTGCTGGCTGGGGTTTAAAGCATTCTTTTAGAAATTCACTGAAAATCCCAGAGACCGAGGGTGTGTTCAGACTAGACACATTTGGATTTGTTAAAAGTGAACCAGAGTTCATTTCAACCAATAATCCGTAACAAAGTTTCAGTCTGCATACACCCAAGTGAACCCTGTTCCAGGACCAGGAAGCACTCTCAGACCCATCTTTTGAGGTGGTCTCGGTTCATTTCCAATCAAACCGAGCTTCAGTTCACTCTGAGATTCTTCAGTTTACAAAGTGCTCCGAGAGCGGAATAACTGAACTCATTTAGACTTTGTCTAAATAAGTAAGTGCCTGACCGAATAAACCTTCTGCAGATACCAGTTCAAAAAGGTCATCCTGTCTCTTTCCAGAACATCTGAAAGGGTAAACCACAGGTGTCTCTGAGCCACGACCGTGAAAGCCATTCCTCTCCGAGGAAGAGAGCTGCACAGACATCTGGAGAATATAATCAGTGGCGAGTCTGACCTCGTTCAGAAGGACTGCTGTGCACTGAGCTCTACCAAACAAATAGCCTGGTAGGTTTGGAGCATAGTCATGGATCTCAGAGCCCGGGCTGTGCCGGCTTGTGCTCAATAAGTTTTCCCCAACTGACCAACAGAAAATCTGCAATATTTCGTAGGCAGCGTGGCGGGGCAGTCACAACTATGATTGTGGGATGGCACAAGATAGGCTGCCAAAGACGGCACCATGGGCAGAGGATGTGCCAGGCCTGCTTTCTCAGAACCTTACAGATCTAAGTATTGTTTGCAGCCAAGCATGGTCGTACACGGGGACAAAGGTTTGCTCTATGACTATGTTTGTTTGGATACAAAGTCTGGATCCATGGAAAAATTGATCTTCACAGCCGTCAGTTCGGGCAGAAGGAAAAATCCAGCAAACCAGGAATGTTTCTCAGCAGGAAGAAGGGAGGGCCGCTCCACATCCAACATACCCGCCACATGGCAGTACAAGGAAAGAAAAGACTAATCATCCTGGGAAGCCAGTGCATTTGCGGCGTCCTTGTTGTGTATGTCCAGTTGGAGCAGCGGCTGCTCGTGGTTGTCGTGCTGCACCTGTTCCCCCAGCTCATGGCTCATAGCTCCCCCATGAGCCCAAGCAACAGCGAGGACTTCAACTGAGAGCTCATCCTCGGATGGGACCTGGTCCTTTGCATGTGTAAAACTGTTCATGCCTGTCTGAGAAAAGTGTATTAAGTGTAGTGAGGAATTTTATAGGCTTAAAACATCTGTAATCCTACTTTTCGGGTCTTACTTGTTGCAAATTACTTTTTGAACGCAACTCCCAAAATAAACGACAGAACACCACCTTCACCTGACATTTGCTGGATTGGCTCCAGCAACCCAGTGACCCCAAAAGGGATTCAGCAGGAATGGATGGATTGATGGATAGAGTTATGTGCTGGAATTACAAACATTTTTATGTACATGAACTTTTTGATGCAAACATTGCATTTAGTAATGCAAACGATCCAGGTCCAGATTGGTTCAACCTTTTGAGACAGTGCCTCTCCCGAAAGTAAGGTAATACTGAGGTCTAGCTCATGTTCATAATCTTTAATCTCCATTTAGAAAATCCTTTACTGCTTTATCGGAGATGTTCTGAAGCTGTTGGTAGATTTCAGCAGGAATGGTTCAGCTTTCACACATCAGAACATGATTTTTCTCTGAACGTTTGACCTAAACTGCCTAACGAACCACTGAAGTACACACGAGACTGACTGCTGCAGGTCCTCTTTGTGTCACTGTGATTTCCACCCAACCCCATGGGTACACTGAGTCCAAGATTTAGTTTAGCGCGACTCTCTTTTCCCACAACAGTCTCATGGGAAGGAAAGCCAGCCTGCTGTAAACACAGCTACTGATAACACACACATGTATAAACACACAAGCACACACACACACACACACACGTGTACATAGATGAACACAGAGGATACACACACCTGAACAGACACACACTTACACATGTACAGACACAAACACACATGCACACAGACACACACCATTTCTTGCTCTATAATTCAGTCATTGTTCTTTCCTGTTGTTCTGTGGTTCTGTCTGACTGTAGGTATCTGCAGTACGTATATTTTTTGTTCCATTATACTTAATATTAATCAGTGAAATGTACAATTTCTTTTCAGATGAACTATTCTTTTATAGGGCTGGGCAATATATCGATTTTATTTAATTAATTCAAATTTGTTGTTTAAGAAGATTTATTTTTGTTAGGATCACGATTTTATTTCCCCAGCTCTCTGCTTTCTTGGGCTTGTGTTGTTCAGAGTTAAGTCAGCCCGTCTGTCTCTCAATGAGCAGACATGAAAGCGGCAGCAAGAAGAGGAGCTTGCTTTTTGCGCGCGCTGGGGGGGGCTTGCGCGAGGCCCTGGCCCTGGAGGGGGTCTGCCTGCGTTGGATGGGCGGCCCGTCTGCACCTGGGGGCTGGGATCACTCCTTCTCCGGCCCTGGGACGGGGTGGGGCAACCCTCTTGGGGCCTGCGTTTGGTCCAGGAAAAGCCAACCATGGCGGGGTCTGGGGGGAGCAGGCCAGGGGGAGGGGATGTCTGTGGGTAAGGGGGGGGGGTCCACCACCAGTATGGGACCCTAGGGGCTTCCTCGGGCCCACTGGTACCTGACCAGGTAGCTACAGGGGCAGTGCTTGAGGGGAGGGCTGGGGCCTGCCCTGGGGGCTCCTCTCTCTTTGTGTGGGGTGTAATGGGTATAAGCTCCAGCATTTTGTTGCCTGTAGATTTACAACTCTACCTTCCCTTCCCTGTAGTCATCCTCTAACTTCTATAAACCCCCCCCCTCATTGTCTCCTCTTTTTCCGTCCGGTCCAACAAATAGAACACAAACAAAATTAATATTAATAAAGTTTCGTTTAAATTACAAAAGGGGCTTATACCAACATACATTTTGTGTTCCCTATGATTTATAACCCCCGATTGTAAGAGTAAAATCTGTCTAATACAAGAGGCTCTCAGCTCATATCTGTTTGCTCAGCTGTTGGACAAGATAAAAAAAAAAAAAAAAAAAGAGGAGGAGCTTCTTCCACGAGGCTGAGAAAATAAAAAAGTAATAAAAAAGTTTGTTGCGCAAAATTTACAAGCGTAAGCGACATGTAAAGCACCCCACACTCCCGTAATTTATTGATACTTAAGAATTCTTAGTGACCTGATACTGTGTTGGTAAGGGATAAATATCTGATTATAAACTATGAACCGGATAATGTTAAGTCATGTAAAGAAAATGGTATGTAGACAGGGTGGGATTATATCATTTCACTTCCTCCCACTGCCTTTCAAGCAATCTGTGGTTGGATGCCTAATTACCTTATGTTTGATACATTTCTGTATGTATTTAAACCTTTGTTGATTGTACTGTTTGATGTACTAGTTCTTGCTTTGTTGCTTGAAATAAACCATTTCCAATTCCAAAAGAGCATTGGGAACGCTTTAAAAATAGATCAAAAGATGATTGGAGTGGGACTTAAAGAAGAATCTCAAAGTTGGACTTTCCTCAAAATGTGAAGTAATAATTCATGAATGATCAATGCTGGACCAAAACATCGTCACTGAGAAGAGAAGATCAGGAGGTTATGCTAAAGACACAGAGATTTGTGTTCCGAAGGAGAGATGTATGGACTTCATGTACAAGGAAAGTTTAGATCAGTATGCACATTTTGTGTGTGAGCATGCACAGTCGTATGTGAAAGAGCATCCATCTTCTGTGGTTCTGTCTGTGTTCTAGTCTGTCTGTAGCATTCACCTTGGTGCTTTTTGGAGCCATTATGAACCGCTATATTCTTCCTCGGTCCAATATGAACCTGCTATGATTTTAAAAATGAATATGAGATATGAAACACAATCAGTAATTGGCAAATATGATGGGTTCAATTATTTGTAAATCTGACTCTGAAAGAGTCTGTCCATCCCCAGCCAAAAACCTCCCCGCACATGACTGGTGTTTTTAACTATTTGCTTTTTGGAGTTATAGAAGAGACTGGAGTTGATTTCAGTGCAGAAACACCCGCTTGGTTTCTTCAAAACTCACATTTTCAAAATAAACTTTTTCAGAATAACATTTCTGGAAAAGGAGGAAAAAAGTCATTTTGTGGTTCATCCTAATCAGAGATTCTTCAAGTGCCCATCCCTTCCTGTTTCCATGTAACCTTGGGGCTTAAATGTGTGTGCATGTGGTTGTGTGTGTGTGCGTGTCAGTTCCTCACAAGTGTTCTCAGCATCATTAATAACAATATTACTTCCCGGTAAAGACTTTCTCCTGACCTTTGCTTGAGTGTGTATTCATCGCGCTGAATTGTTCTGCATCCTGTCCCAACAACACACACAGAGAACAACACACACAGACACACACAAATACTCACATCCACAGAAACACAATTACACAGACACACACATAACTATACACACAGACATATGTACACACACAGAAACAGACAGAGAGACAGGCAGTCACACACACAGACACACGCACCAACACAAACAGCAACAGACATAGAAAGTGGCAGACACACACATGAACACAATGGATCTTCTTGATTCCTTTGGCAGCTAGATCCTTTTAAAAAGGAACAGAGGAACCTCCTGATCCATTTTATTTCATGACATTTTAAGTCTGAAGCACAAATGATCAAGAAGTGACTGAATGTTGGTTTGAAACAGCAGGAAATGAAAGACAAATCATTGAAACACTGCATTGTTTCTTCTTCCGTCTTAAGCATTTTTAAGCATCTTCATTTCACATTCAGACCAATCTCAACCCATTTACTTTGTTTAACTTTGGAAACTCTCCTTGTCATGTTCTCACAGGACTTGTCTGGACCTTAATAGTTCATCTAGAGGATGGTTGGCTGCTTACACCAACTCCTGATTTCGACTAAAATAACTTTTGTTGTGTAAAAAAAGTTGCTTTTTTTTACATGTAGGAGTTAAAATTTTTGGGGTTTTAAAATCATTGATTTGTTTCGGATCATTTTAAGCTGAATCAATGATTGTGTGTGTGTGTTCTTTGTCTGTCAGGACAGACGTGTTTTACCTGATCTCAAATGTGGAAGAGAGCGGCTGCAGTCTGAGGAAAGGTCTGCAGTGATGGGTGTCTTTCTGTCTCTGGAACAGCCTTTGAGCAAGGCAAAGACTCCCTTTCAGAAAGGATGGTCCAGAAAAATGAAGTCCTAAACCGTTGTCACAGTCAGCTTTGGGCAAAGAACAGCGAACAGACTGAGCTGGTCCCACAGCAGACGGAGAAGAACAGCAGGGGGGGGGTCCAGAGTTCTGAACTGAAGTGACTGTGAGGGAGGCTGTAGTTTATACCCACCCCCTTTCCCCTTCCCTTTCTGCCTCTCCTTCATCCACATCTCTAGAGGAAGTGGGCCTGGTGCCTCGCTGCCTGCTATTCAACACTAATGTATGTTTGTTTGTGGCGTCTGGCATAGAAAGGAAGTCTCATATTGTATAAAGACACAATGGTTTAACTCCTAAATTCCACATTCCTGCATGTCAGCATGTTCTTCCCCGTGTGCCCGTCTCACCAGCAGAACCATCCAAACAGAAATAACTCTTCTTCTGTGGGGCTAAAACCTGCAAGGATGCAAGTGAAGACACTGAAAACAAAACAAATGGTTTAATGTTCCAAATTTCACTGAAAGCTTGCATGACTTGTTGGTTTTCAAATCACCGAAGTCTTAAAAATATACAAGAATATCTGAAGAATAGAAACTGCATCACAGCAGAAAGGACAAAACAGCATTTCACCAATCAAAGATAATTGGCAAAAGTGAGTTCATCTGAGCTGAAATGGCCTGTGCATGCTAAAAAGGCATAAAATACTAAAGGCGTACACCTGTCAAAGCGCCTGGATGCTTTTCTCAGATAGCATGATCAGAGCTTCTCAGGTGAGAAACGAGACTCAATGAGAGAGCAAACGTTACAAAAACATGGGATTATGTACAGGAAGTGTCCCAGATAAGCGAAGGTGAGGGGTCCACAGACTCTCAAACACAGGAGGTCTTCAGACACCCTGATGAGAACTTAAAAGCCATCATTTCGACATGACTGAAGAAAAGCTCTACTTCCCTGACCTTTCATTCTCTGAGCTTAAATTACTTTTAAGTTGTGAAGAGACACAGAGGACAACATTTAATTGTCCCTGTACACCTCTGCTCATCTGGATTAAGGAGAAAACAGCTGCCTGCATTTATTGATCTATTACTTATCTCTGTCTTCAACTTAGGAAGAGGAATAAGATAGAACTTCAATTGAGCTCACGACGTGGAAATTGATTTGCTACCTTAGCTCAAAAAACAGATAACAGCACTAAAAATATACAATAGAAACACAATGAAGTGTCCAGCATCCATGAGGCGTTGTAGAGTCTTATCACCAATGGGAGGAAATCTCTCTGAAAGCTCTTCCTCCTGCAGCAGCAAGGAGTTTCTCAGTGCAGAGAGAGGTGATGATGATCTCAGTTCTGTTGAATCCTCTTCTCACGCACCACAGTCACAGACTCTAGGGGACATCCCAAAACGGAGCTGGATCTTTGCACATTTGGTTCAGCCTCTTCCTGTTCCTGTCAGTGCAATCCTCGATAGTTCACTATCCTTTCATTCTCACGTCAACAGCATGACTTGGTCTGCCTATTTCATCTACGTAACATTAATCGCTTGCACCCTTCTATCCTAGTTCACAGTCTGGTCACTTCTCGTCTTGACTATTGCAATTCACTTCTCTCTGGTTTACCGCATAAAACTCTTAAACTCCAATTGGTCCGGAACTCAGCTGCCCGTATCGTTTCCAGAATTCCATTCTTTTACCATATTACCCCCGTCCTCCAGCAACTACACTGGCTCCCAATCAAATTCAGAATCCAGTTCAAATTTCTCCTTCTCACCTTTTAATCCCTTCATAACCTGGCTCCTCCCTATCTCACCGATCTCCTCCATATCTACACCCCCCTCCCCGCTCTGCTGTGCCCCCTGCCCGTCTGGTTACCATGGGTAGCCGAGCCTTCAGCCGCTCAGCTCCCAAACTCGGGAACTCTCTCCCCTGACCGCTGCAATGTCAACTCTCTTCCCTTTTTCAAATCCAGACTCAAAACCCACCAGTTTAAATCCACCTTCGCAGTTTGACTCACTACCCATTTTTCTGTTTGTTGATTTTATTGTGCTTTGCTTTTATGCGTATTTGTTCTTATTATTGTTATTCAATGCAAATTTATTGTAAATTGTCCTTGAGTGCTTTGAAAGGCGCCTCAAATAAAATTGGTTTTATAATTATTATTATTTAGAACACAACTCAATGATCAGACACTATTGTTGCTAGTTTCACACCTCTGTGATCAACAAAAACACATTTGTAACAAAACAAACAACAAAAAAGTTACTTCAGCAAAAAGCATGTTCTGGCCAGAATTTTTATGTTAGCGATAAATTAGATGAAAAAGAAATGGTAACAAACCAACAACATTCATCCAGATTAATTTAAAAATACATGGATAATGTTTACATCTGGTCCTACTCCACACACACCAAGCACTGCACAACATTGATGCTACAGATGGAATATTTCAAGTGTTTCAGTAGCGTATCTGTTTTCTCACTGAAATATTCAAATTACTGATACAACTGTATTTCTGCTGAGATTTGGTTGAACTCTTTGTCCAGCTTCCTTCAGTATCAGTCCACGGCTGATAAAATCATCAAAGTTTTGCATGGATTTAAATTTGGACATGTCTTTTTTGTTCAGGTTCTATCAACTCAAATCCTAATCATTTCCTCCACCTCCTTCTTCATCTACCTGCACCTCCTCCACCTCCTTCTTCATCTACCTAAACCTCCTTCTCCACCTCCTTCATCTATCTAGACCTTCTCCTTCACCTCTTTCTTCATCTACCTACACCTCCTCCTCCTTCATGTACCTAGACCTCCTCGTCCGCCTATCTAGGCCTCCTCCTCCCTCTTCATCTATCTTGACCTCCTCCTCCATCTATCTAGACCTCCTCCTCCACCTCCTTCTTCATCTATCTAGACCTTCTCCTCCA
>BSAI01004069.1:0-11141 GCA_036245035.1 Adrianichthys oophorus | reverse complement strand
TCTGGTCCTGTTAGATCTTAGTGCAGCCTTTGACACTATAGACCACACCATCTTACTCCAGAGACTAGAGTATGACATAGGGATCAGAGGATCTGCCCTTCAATGGTTTAAATCCTATTTATCTGATAGGTACCAGTTTGTTCATGTAAATGGACATTCCTCCCATTATAGTCGAGTTAACCAAGGAGTCCCACAGGGCTCAGTTCTAGGACCCATCCTGTTTATGCTTTACATGCTGCCTCGAGGGATTATAATCAGGAAACATGGGATTAATTTTCACTGTTATGCGGATGATACACAGTTGTATCTATCCTTTAAACCCAACCAGAATGACCGCTTAGAGAAACTTAATGCCTGCATTAGTGACATCAAGATTTGGATGGCAGTTAATTACCTCCTCCTAAACCCAGAAAAAACTGAGGTCATTATACTAGGTCCAAAATACCTGAGAAATGCTCTATCTGATCAGATAGTATCCCTGGATGGCATAAATAAAGCCTCCAATCCCACAGTTAGATACCAGTTAGATTTTATTTGACCAGGATTTATCATTTAATGCTCACATATTACAGGCTTGTAAAACTGCCTTTTTTCTCCTACAAATATTTCTAGGATCAGAAATATATTATCGAGAAGTGATTCTGAAAAACTCATCCATGCATTTGTTACATCTAGTCTGGATTACTATTAGGAAGTGTGAAGAATATGAGTGACGGCACGAGCAGTCGCAGCGGCCCCTTACTCTAACAGTTGCGCTGTGTTTTTGTTATTTAAGATGTATGTGTTTAAATGTTTTCCTAGCCAGCACACATTGGAGCGAAAGTACAGTCGACAGGAACTGTTGGAGATCAGAAACAACAAAATCTGCTATGTTTTGGGCGTTGAAACAGAGAAGGTGGAGGAATTAGACTTACTGCGCTGACCAGTGGCGACTGCACAGGACTTACCTGCTACGCCCATCCCAGGAAAGAAGCACTGGAGGCAGTGCTCAAGAACAAGGAACAGGGGGCAGTGTGGAGGTATCCGGGCTAGGCTAGCAGCTAACCCAAACCACCCAGTCATACCATCTGTACTTATAGCTAACGTGAGGTCTCTGGACAATAAGATGGATGACATTCGATTACTGAGGTCAGCGAACCAGATGGTAAATAACTGCTGTTGTTTTATTTTCACTGAAATGTGGCTAAATGACAACATTCCCAACTCTGCCATACAACTGGAGTTGCTAACATGCTACCGAGCAGACAGAGCCCTTGTAGACAGAGGAAAAACTTGGGAAGGTGGGATTTGTGTTTACATCTGGGTGCCGGGACGCCATGGTGGGTGGCATGCAAGCACTCCTCACCACTCGCAGAGTTTTTAATCAAAAAGTGTTGTCCTTTCTACCTTCTGAGGGAGTTTACTGCAATATTACTAGTAGCAGTCTACATCCCTCCAACCACCAACAACAATTACAGGAATGCGACACTAATTGAACTTTACCAGGCCATCGGTGAACAACAGACTGCACATCCAGGTTACTTCACCTTTCTCACCGGAAATTTTAACCATGCTGATCTTAAAACGGTTCTACCCAAATTTAATCAGCATGTACACTTTCCAACGGGAGGGAATAACATACTGGACCTTGTTTTCACTCCTTACAAAGCAGCCCACAGAGCGACACCCCTCCCCCACATTGGACCATCGGACTTCATCAGTGTTATACTAATGCCTGCATACAGACAAAGAGTGAAACCTGCCAAACCAGTCCTAAAGGAAGTAAGACTGTGGCCTGAGGGGCATCTTCTGCTCTGCAGCACTGCTTTGACACAACAGACAGGAACATGTTCAAACATACTGCCACCTACAACAACCACACAGACATCGAGGAATACACATTCACCGTGATCACAAACTGTATTGATGATGTGACACACAAAAAAAGCATCGTCACTCGGGCTAACTGGAAGCCATGGTAGACAGTTGATGTCTACACACTGCTGAGGGCCCGGGCCAGAAACAATGCCTTCAGGAGAGGAGATGAAGCTGGCCAAAGAACAGCAAGAGGTAACTTGTCCTGGGGCATCATGAAAGCAAAAAAGGACTACGCGCACAAAATACCCTCCCAGTTCAATGACAGCAGAGATGCTCGGAGCCTGTGGCAGGGCATCCAGGCCATCGCAGACTACAAGCCTGCACCAGTGGGAGCAGTGGGAGCAATATATCTCTGCTCAACGACCTGAACAGCTTCTTTGCTTGTTTTGAAGCACAAAACAGCACCCACCCACAGATTGCCTGCCCTTTTTACACTAGCCATTTATCTCCATATCCTTGCACTAAATGCTGTTTCTCACAATTTTTGTACCTGTTGTGTGTAATGATTGTCTACAGTCTTGCACATATACATATTTGTATTCTCTCATTATACTTTGCATTATTGGTAGGTCGTTAATATTTTGGGTTCTATTGATGTTTACATTTTATGTTTATATTTTTCTTGTCTACGCATGGGAGATAAAGCAAACGTCGTTTTGATTCACTGTGCGTCTAGTACATATTTGTTGAATTGACAATAAAGAACTTGAACTTGTAACTCTTTGCTAGCAGCGCGTCCTAAAAGTTCTTTAAAAAGTCTTCAGCTTGTTCAAAATGCAGCAGCTAGATTGTTAGCAGGAACCAGCAGAAGAGAACACATTACTCCTGTGTTAGCTTCACTTCACTGGCTCCCAGTTCAATCTAGAATCAAGTTCAAAATCCTCCTGCTAACCTATAAGGCCTTGAATGGTATCACCCCATCCTATATTAAAGATCTCATAGAGCCTTACCAAGTTATGGCGGTTAAATTCCAAGTCAAGTTGCAAGCCTTTTTAATGTTTTGTCAAGTCTAAATTCATTAAAGTTTCTCTCCAACCATATTTTTTTCTTTTGTTAAATTGTTCCCAATAGTCTTTTAATTTTGACTGTGCAATTTTAGCCAAAATCTAAAAACCTTTGTCATTTTTAAGACATATTAAATGCCGTGGGGCAGCAGCTCATTCATTTTCTAAACCCATTTGGTCCCTTTTGGGGTCACGGGGCCGCCGTAGCCTAACCTGCCTACTAGTTGGCCAGGCAGTAGCTCATGAGAAAACAATCCTGGTTTGCTCAAAGAAACCCCACCCCTTTCCCCTCTTTGTCGCTGGGAGCTCTGTCTGTCAAGCTTATAGCCCCAAGCTAGCATTAGCGATCAGAAATAATGACAATCTATATTGGATCAATCCAGCTGTACATTTTTGAGCTAGAGGCCAGCTCGGATGAGGAAAATGAATGTGCACAAGGGGGCGGAGGAGCGGAGAGTTAAAATTGGCACACCCAGTGAGTAGCTGCGTCATGAGCCCCTGGTTTTTCTAGCATCCGATTTTCCGATCCAACGCAATTTGAATGAAGAAATATTTAGAAACACAGTTTAACTCTAAATTATTTTATATGGGCCCTCTATTATGAGGAACATGCGACAAGAACATTTTAGAAACACAGAAAAGATTTTAATTGGAGTGAGTCTTTAAATTTATGACTCCAATCTGACTTGAGTCCAAGTCATGTGACTCCATTCCACACCTCTGGTATTTGGTGCAGCAGTCAGGGGGAAGATGACAACTAAATGTTCTGAGTTTTGCTTTTAGGAGCGCGAGCGTCTGGAGCAAGAAAGAAAGCGACAGTTAGAGCTGGAAAAACAGCTGGAGAAACAGAGGGAGCTGGAGAGACAAAGAGAAGAGGAGAGACGCAAGGAGCTGGAGAGGAGAGAGGTACCACGCTGGGCAGTTTTGCATGTCAGAAAACAGCCTCCTGCTGCAGATTTTAAAGTGAAACACTCCTCTGTGTGTGCTCCAGGCTGCCAAACGTGAGCTGGAGCGCCAGCGGCACCTGGAGTGGGAACGCCAGCGCCGCCAGGAGCTCCTGACTCAAAGAAACCGGGAGCAGGAGAGCATCGTGCTGCTCAAGGCCCGCAAGAAGACCCTGGAGTTTGAGCTAGAGGCTCTGGTAGGTGTTGTCTCATCTCCTGTTTCTAGTTAACAGGAAAGCTGCTCCTAAAGCTCTCCAGACTCTCAAAGCAGACAACCTGAACCTTAACACAGAGACCAAGAACCTCCATCTCTTTAAACATCTGAACAGGAAGATTGGTCTGATTTCAGGTCAGACTCAATGACAGACAGAAACTGAATGATGGTTCCCATGAAGGAGGTAGAAAAATAGAACAACTGCAGACTTTAGTACAAACTCATTGTTATTTTTGAATTCTTTTATTTATGTTATAGATGTGTTTGATGAGAGGTCAAATAGGTTTTTATCATTTATAGAAAATATTAAAACGTATCTAATATGAAATCAAGTTCATTTAAGCATGAAAGTAAAATCGTGTGAATATGTATATTGCTTTTATTTGAAGAGTTTAACACTTGCTGGTGAGTTGGTGTCTTCTTTCAGCAGCTAATTTCTGCTGTTTTTGTAACATTTATTGTGCATAAACTGGTTTTGTCACCTCGCTCTTCAGAATGATAAGAAAAACCAGCTAGAGGGAAAACTGAGAGACGTCCGTTTTCGTCTATCCAATCAGAGGAAAGAAGTGGAGCAGACGAACCAGACCAGAGAAATGCGCATTGCTGAAATCACACAGCTGCAGCAGCAGTTACAGGTTTGAGAAACAAACAACTCCTTTGTCCCCTTAGCTTTTCTTGTCCACTGGTCAAAGTCTACAAAAGTGTGTGTCCTGGTGTGCAGGAGTCCCAGCAGTGGCTGGGGAGGCTGATTCCTGACAAGCAGAGTCTGAACGATCAGTTGAAGCAGGTCCAGCAGAGCAGTTTGCATCGTGAGTTTCTTCTTCATCACACTAGAGCTTTAGGTTACACTTTCAGCATTTGAAGATTTTCCTCGTTGACATGCAATTGGATTGATTATTGATTGATTATCCCCCCCTCCCCGGTTTGAGGATGACTGTGTGTCTGTTTTTGTTGAAGGCGACAGTCTGTCATCCCTCCAGAAGTCTCTGGACCTGAAAGAGATCAGCAGAAAACAGCTGAAAGAGCAGCTGGACCTAGTGGAGAGAGAAACCAGAGCCAAACTGTTGGAGATTGATGCTTTCAACACGCAGTTGAAGGTAATGATTATTACCAGCAACAGCTTCATTTTGTGAGCAGTGGAACTGATTTCTGATTTCTGAAAGCTCACAGACTTTACTGAAGTCTCATCAGGTCCTTCACTGCTCAGGCAGCTGCTTCTTAAGCTTTATTTTCTTTTTTAAACACCAAAGTCTTCTCTTTGTGATGTTTGTGTTTGTAAGGTGTGGACAGTGTTGTGGGTAATGGATTACAAAGTAACGAATTACTGTAATTTAATTACTTTTGTCGGAGTAACGTAATACATTACAGTTCAAATTTCAGTAATTAATTACAGGCACTGGACTATAGAAACCCTCGTTACTTCTATTTAGGTTTTGTAGGCTCTGACATTTAGATGAAACAAAAACACAGATGAATTTAAAACAAAATGGAGTAACTAGCGCATACGAACACACATGTGCATGCAGAGTCAGGGATCGGTCAAAGTACAGACATGCACTCTCTGCTGCAGTCAAGGTGCTTTCCAAACTGGATTAAAGATGAAACAAAAAGAGACTGTTCTGAAAGGAGTCCTGTCATCTCCACAGAGCAGCCGGTGAGCAGCAGAGCAGAGATCCTCCCCGTGAACTGATGTTTGTTATGAATGAAACCATTCTAAAGACGCTCTTTGGTGTTAAAGACAAGAGTCCGCTCCTTCCTGGGACTCTGAGACGATTGTTTCTATATTAATTCACCCTTTCTTTATTTGTTTTTCTCTCTAAGCTGCACGAGACTGATCAATATGAGTTTACGCTCAATGCGCTCTGCGGAGGCGAGTGGGAGGGGTGCATAGTTTGGTAGACCTGCAGCCGTGCAGAACGGTGCACAAAAGACAGATGTAGAAAGAGAGAGAGAGAGAGACACTAATGCATTGGGTGCAACTCATTGTAATGGACTACGATTGAATACAACATGGGGCGGCCGTGATGCAGTGGAAAGGGCGGTCGGCTTCTCATCAAAGGATTATAGATTCGACTCCCGCCGTGCCCGCCTATGTGTCAAAGTGTCCTTGGGCAAGACACTGAACCCCACATTGCCTCTGATGGAGGGTTGGTGCCAGTGTTTGGTAGCGGAGCCGCCATCAGTGTGTGTATGGGACTGTGACTGTAGAGGGCTTTGGCCTTCAATGAAGGTAGGAAAGCACTGTATAAGTATACACCAGGGGTCTCAAACTCAGTTTGTTTTGGGGCCACTGAAGGCAGAGTCTGGCTGAGGCTGGGCCGGAACTTCAGCGTGCATTCACGCGCACGTAGCTCTTGGGTTTCTGGGAGCCAATCCTAAGAAATATAAAAAGTTCTAATTTTCTCAGTTTTGGAAATGTTATTTCATAAACAGAAAACAAGATGAAGAAGGACCGATAAAGAAGTTTCTAACTTCCTCAGTTAGATCCCTTCTTTGGTTGTAAATATGTATGCAGCATGTACTGTACTCTTAACTGTACTGTACGATTAACTTTTTTCTGTTCAAAATAATTCATAAAGTCAATCAAGAAACACATAAAAAAACTCAATAAGTAAATAAATCAGTAATAAATGTCAGTTTTCTGTTTCTTCAGTCTTCTATATCTGCTGTATTCAGATTTAAACGTCTCTTTTAACACTCTTCTATTAACATGGTTACATTTAACTGTGAAGCACCAAATACGATTTCAACTTTCCGTTTTTTTTATCCTCCATCAACGGGTTCTTCTGAGCTTCTTACTGGACACTTAGCAGAGTTTTCTCTCCAATAGCTGATCCACATTTGGTTTGATGTAGGAAGCAGCTGAGACCCTCAGTTTGGCTTCAAGATGACTGTCAGTAAGTCTGAACCTGCAGTTGGACTGATTGAAGTTCAAGGTGGAGAAGAGCTTTTTGTACAAGTTTGTGTTCCCATTTTGAGTCTGAGCTGAATGTTTTTTTTAGTTTATTCTTTAAATGGCCAAATCAGTTTGTTTTTACCTTTCAAACATTTTAACTTTGGTCACAAGTTTTTTTAAAGTAGACAGTCCCTCACTCCTATATTTTTATAGAAGAATTCAGACTGTGGTCAGTGAAAGAAGGTCATTGGAGGTCAGAACAAGCGTCAGACATACCTGAGATCAAAGAAAGGCTGACGTCATTCAGATGTATTTCCATGCGACCAGCTCAAAAACTGATGGAAGTTCATCTTCATCAAGATGCACATTGCTGCACTGCCAGCACGTATTTTAAGGGCTGCTTTATAAGCTTCTTCCAAGTGACTTATAGTCACTGACGTCGCAGTGGTCACATGGATGTCGGAGTGGAATCGCTCCAGTCTCTGCAGAATGTGACACCTGCTGGTGACATCATCTGCCACTGGAATTTAATGCACAGAGCACAGTCACGGGCAGATCATGTCATTTAACTTGAATTTATTTCAGTGATTAAAGTACACGACTACGGAGGAAACTCTGTACAGAAAAATGTCTTTTAAACACTGAAAATGATGGAAACTTGGAAAAACCGAACCACATACAGACGCCCAAAGAGACAGAGAGCGGACAGATAGAACATAGAACAAGTTACTGCAAAGATATGTCTAATATTTCATGTCTTGCAGCACTCCAGAATGCAGTTCACCCTTTTTTTAAATTTTTGTTGTTTCGCCTTTGTATTCCCTCCTCTGTTTAGTGAAGATGTTCTTCATGTTAACAACAAACACTGGAGTTGATGATTGCGTCACTTGAAAAGTATAAACATCACTCAGAATTTCATTGCAGTTAAAACCACTGGAGTAGAAACGGTTTAAACTGGCATACATTCTTCACAGCTGACCCATCCTTAGGCTGCAGACAGTCTCGCTGCAGAAGCATTTGGTATATTAACTGTAACCATAATTCTAACCTTTCTGACCTTTCTTCCCAGCCTGTGCAAACAAAAAAATAAATACATTCAGCACTGGCTGCATTTTTTGAGAAAATTACCTGTGAATAGATACTTTCTCAAAAAAAAAGTAAGGAACTCATTAATGCGGTTTGGGGAGGGGGGTGTCAGGTATCCTGCCATAAATGTTTCCCTGCTTCAAGCCCGGCTAATACCACTCCCCCAAACAGCCATATTCCTCACCGGGATTGGTTGGTTTGTCAGCTCCGCACACAACACTGGAAAAGGCCATTCATACAAAACTGGCGAGCTGCACTAACATTAAACTTTCATATTAAGGAGTGCGCTGCAAAATATCATTTTGGGGGCCGCATTTTGCCCGTGGGCCACAAGTTTGAGACCCCTGGTATACACCATTTACCATGGAATACATTAAGTTGTTCAGAATGAACATGGAGACATTTAATAGTTCTTTGTGTTTTCAAAACCTGGTTTGGTATCAGATTTGATAGAGATGAATATGAATAGAACAGTGTTTCCACATCTGACTCTGAGCTGTAGCATCGACCACATATGTTGGAACTTATTTTGTGTCAGTTTTCACGCTGAATTCAAATGAAGCAGGTTATGTCTTGAACCACGTTCATGCCTAACACAAGATTTTTGCTTTAAACATGTAGTTTTTTATTATTTAGTTGAATTTTATCTTGATTTATTTATTTAACCAGAGAAGTCTTATTGAGATTGAGAATCTCTTTTTCAAAGGAGCTCTGTTCAATGAAAGACAAGAGGATCTTGTTTGTGTGAAGCTGATTCCCTTGAGAAAATGTATGAGTGGAAAAAAGTAAAGTATAGAGTAGTGAATTAATTTTTCAAATAGGTAATGTATAAAGTAGTTTGATTACAGTTTCGTCCAGTAACTAAGTAATCAATTACTTTTTAGAAGTAACTTACCTAACACTGAGTGTGTATATCTACAGATATCATAGATCATAGTGCTCCCTCCACCTAATGCTTCACCTCCTCTCCCTGGGTTAGGGTTCTTCATGCTGATTCCACTATGCTTCTCCACTCTTTTTTTCTATTTTGCTCTTCTTTTTCTGTTGTCCTGATTGTACTTTTCTCATTTAATCTTTCTTCTTGTGATTAATCCACAAAATACCCCCCTCCCTTTATTTCCTGATCTTTTCATTTATCACCCACACTGGCTTTTTGCCCCATGCTAGTCTCTGTGTGAATTCTATGCCAACCACTGTGCCAGGATAGAAGCTCTGCAACAACGGCTGCAGGAGGAGGAGAGTGAGAGACAGGTAGAGAATAACTACCACTGCTGGATGGGGGTGATACTGCATCTGAGGGCTGGACTTCCTGCAGAAACAGCTAACAGTAGTTTTTATTCAGATTGGTCACTGTTACTGACCTGATCTCATCAGACACTGATACCTTGTAACTGATAATGCACATAAATACAGTTAACAATAGTCTAAAACTGATGTATAAATACAAAGATAATTTTGTTGATGAGACAAGGTTTGTGATGCAGCAACTGCAAGTGTCCCTGCTCCGCTCCAATGCTGATTTAGACAAAGACATCCGTTAACATCTTTGTTTTCCTCGTCTGGGGTGGAATCTGGATCAAAACTCTATTGCTGGATTTGAAATTGCTCGCTTATGTTAGGTTGGGGTTGTGAGGGTCTGTATGCTGGAGAGAGTGTAAACGCAGGGGGTATCAACATAAACAGTAAATGGCATATAGAGCTTTTCCACCTTCCTTGAAGGCACAGGCACAATCCCAATCACCCACAGATTCACACACTGATGGCAGCTCCATTGCCGAAAACTGGCGCCAACTTCCAGCAGAGGCAATGTGGGGTTCTGTGTCTTGCCCAAGAACACTTTGACACATGGGCGAGAAGGACAGTAATCAAACCTGCAATCTCTTGATCAGAGGATGACCGCCCTACCGCTGCACCCCACTATCGTCCTACTTCCATCCCAATAGTTCCACACCACAACTTTCCACTATGTGGAAAATATGTGTTTAAAAACAACAGTGGGAAAGAGAGACAACACATGAATCGCACTGCATAAACAGGAGCACGATGAACTAAATACAAAATAATACTGAATAAATGATAAAGAATAGAGAATTAATAGAAGACCAAACCCCAGTGCACCATACTTTCCCCAGCTTCTAACTTCTAGTGGCTTGATAGCAACTAATTTTGGTTATGTAAAAATAGTGGCTTCAAATTCGGACAATACTAACCCTCAATGATGTCATCATTATTCACCGGTCATCGTTGATGCCTAGTTGTCTTATGTTCGCCACATTATGCTCTTGTCTGCTTGTAATAAACCATTCATAATCTAATCTTATCTGCGTTAGTACGTATCTCCCAGCACTCAGAAAATACACCACATTGGTTTTATAACTTTAGAAAGTCATGCTAAAACAAAAGGTCATTACTTACATTTAATTGTAAACATGTGTTCTTCAGAGAACACCCAGACGATGAAATGAGTTTGTTCTCTGCGGCATTGTGCGACATGAAACACCCTCATCTAATTATGACTGTGCCATTTTTAGCCGCAATCAAAAAGCGTTTGTTGTTTTTTTTAAGACACATTTTATGCCCACCAGCTGTAGCTTATTTTACCGTGGTCTCCAACCTTTTTGTGGCTGCGAACCGGTCAACCCATCAAGATTTTTACAGTGGCACGGGGGGGGTGCTGGGGTTTTCAATGACAAAGAAACAGTATACTCGAATAAGAACGTGTGCTTTAAACTTAATAATCAACAGTTCTGACAATAGATCAGATCATCATTTCACTCAGTTGTCTGACGTGTGCTTTTTGGAAGATTGATAAAAATCATAAACATAATTAAGGCCTCTTAATTTCGTGTGGTGTCAGGCGTGGTTAAAAACCAGTTTATGTTACTATTATAAGATCATTTCATTAAAAAAAAACTTAAATACAGTAACACAATGTAATCAATAAATCTATTATTGATACTCAATGAGAGACTAATCAGATTACTGATTTCTGCTCGCTGCAGCACTGCTCCTCTTTTCTTTTTTCATGAAGGTTCTTGCATGAATTGGAGATTCACAACTTGTGTGAAATGTGCATCTGAATAAATGAATGGAGCTTTTATGTGAACGTATTCGTTCATGAAAGTCTCATCTCTATGCAA
>BSAI01004065.1:0-12755 GCA_036245035.1 Adrianichthys oophorus | reverse complement strand
ACCTCCAACTGTGCTTTTAGAGATTCTAGGAACCACAAGCAGTCCTGCATTTTGTGAGCGAAGTGTTCTATTTGGTTGGTAAGGCACTATGAGATCTTTAATATAGGACGGGGCCATACCATTCAAGGACTTATAGGTTAGCAGGAGGATTTTGAACTTGATTCTAGATTGAACTGGGAGCCAGTGAAGTGAAGCTAACACAGGAGTAATGTGTTCTCTTCTGCTGGTTCCTGCTAACAATCTAGCTGCTGCATTTTGAACAAGCTGAAGACTTTTTAAAGAACTTTGCAGTTTTAAAAAAAATGCAGTTTTACAAGCCTGTGATATGTGTGCCTTAAATGATAAATCCTGGTCAAATAAAACCCCCAGGTTTCTAACTGTGGGATTGGAGGCTATATTTACACCATCCAGGGAGACCATCTGAACAGGTAGGGTATCTCTGAGGTATTTTGGACCTAGTATAATGACCTCATGTGATCCCATGTTTCCTGATTATATTCCCTAGAGGCAGCATGTAAAGCATAAACAGGATGGGTCCTAGAACTGAGCCCTGTGGGACTCCGTGGCTAACTCGACTATAATGGGAGGAATGTCCATTTACATGAAAAAACTGGTACCTATCAGATAAATAGGATTTAAAACATAAAAGGGCAGATCCTCTGATCCCTATATCATGCTCTAGTCTCTGGAGTAAGATGCTGTGGTCTATAGTGTCAAAGGCTGCACTAAGATCTAACAGGACCAGAATAGAGATTAGTCCCTTTTCTGTGGCCAGTAACAAGTCATTAGTGACTCTAACTAGTGCAGTTTCAGTGCTATGGTGAGGTCTGAACCCTGACTGGAAATCTTCAAAGAGGCTATTGTCCTGTAGGTGGCGGTTTAGCTGTTTAACTACAACTATTTCTAATATCTTTGAGATAAAGGCGAGATTTGATATTGGTTTATAGTTGGCCAAAATACCAGGATCTAAACTGGACTTTTTCAGAAGAGGTTTAACAACTGCATATTTAAAAGACTGTGGCACATAACCTGTTTCTATAGAAGTATTTATAATAGTTAAAATGGATTCATTAATTAAGGGGAAGGTTTCTTTAAAAAGCTTAGTGGGGATTGGGTCTAAAAGACAAGTTGAGCTTTTGGAGGATGTAATAACTGATGTTAATTCAGCTAGATCTACAGCAGTGAAGCAGTCTAATGTTACAGAGGTTTCTATAGATGCCTTTGTTTCTACTGTTTTAGCCTGCTCTGGGCTGATAGTAGGGATAACTTTGTTCAGCTTTTGTCTAATATTTAGGATTTTACAATCGAAGAATGAATGAAATTCCTCAGAGCTGAGAGTAGCAGGAATATGTGGTTCCATTGAGCTGTGACTGCTGGTCAGTCTGGCTATAGTACTAAAAAGAAATCTTGGATTATGTCCATTCTGTGCTATTAAAGCTGAATAGTGTTGGGTTCTGGCTTTACGCAGAGATTTTTTATAATTTAAAAGGCTATATTTCCAGTTATTCAGGGACTGCTCTGAGCCGGATCGGCGCCATTCTCTTTCTAACTTCCGTGTTACTTGTTTAAGAGAACGTGTTTCAGCGTTAAACCACGGTGATACTCGGTTTTGTCTAAATAATTTTGGTTTCAAAGGAGCAACAACATCAAGTGTTCTCCTGAGGGCCTCCATGGAGTTATCAACAAACTGATCATTTTTTCTGGGACTGAAACTGTGGGAGCTGCTCTCAGAGTGTATGCTCAGCATGTTACTAAGTATTGGTTGGACTGTAAGTTTAAATTCAGATACAGAACGGTCAGTCAATGTTCTTCTGTGCTGTTCTTTATTTATTGGAGCGGTGGAATTTTCTAGAACAAACTGAAAGATGATTAGAAAGTGATCTGAGAGTATGGGGTTATGAGGGAGCACACTCAACTGGCTGATCTCTATACGATGAGTTAAGACAAGGTCCAAGGTGTGCTTGTGACAGTGAGTGGGTTCCTTAACATTTTGTGTGAAACCAACATTATCTAATAAAGCTGAGAAAGCATTTCCTAGACAGTCACTAGAGTCATCGACATGAATATTAAAATCCCCTACTATTATTATTTTATCAGAATCTAAAACAATAGTTGATAGAAATTCTGCAAACTCAGTTAAAAATTCAGAATACGGGCCAGGAGGACGATAAATAATTATGAATGAAACAGATTTTTGAGTTTTCCTGTTTGAGTGATTCATAGACAGTATTATGTTTTCAAAGGAACTATAAATGTGTTTGGCTTTAGTGTTAGGAAGTAAGCTAGACTGTGATATTATTGCTAACCCACCACCTTTCCGAGAAATCCTGGATTTCTGATAGTTATTATAATTAGGTATGTATGATTTAATGCATCACAGCACATTAAAAAAGTTTCCCTATTCAACTGTTTAGCGTTATGTATGCATAAACAACATATTACCTAACATAAACGTAAACCTTCAAAATGTCTGAAGTAATCATTTGCTATTGTCGTTTGTTTGTTTGGAATTAGGAAGCAAAATGTAAGTATGCTTTTATTTAATAATTTTAAAATGCTACCTTATAATTGTTAGAAAGAGGCAGATTTTGTTCATTTCAGGCTGAGATGACCTATCTGGTGAAACTCAACAGCTTGCCTCCAAGCTTCGTTTTAGCCACTTTCTAGAACCATGCTTTACCTCTTTTCCTGCTTTCTCCTATAACGCTGCTCTGCATGAAAAGAACAATCATGCCACAAAGTGCCGTTCTGCCTCTGTATCATCTTGGATCTGTCTTAAAGACCCACACTGCTGACCCTTGTGTTTTGGTGTTTTTAACATATTCTTGTGGCATTTTGCTGATGATGGATGACACATATGAAGAACATAAGCTTAAATTGGGATTTCTTTTTTCAAATCAATGTGAATTAGGAGCAGATAAAAAAATACAGTTTGATAAAGAGCTTATTTGTGGCGTTGAAAATACGCTTGGCTGACCACAAGCTGACTGATCTGCAATGGGGATGGGAAGTGGGGGTGGAGTTGCTCTGTGCCAATGGTCTCGCCCACAATTCAGAGGTAAATTCCCAAAGAACAACTGCCACTCTACAGAAATTATGTCCTGGAAAACAACACAAGTTTTTTTTATTTTTTTATTTTGGCTAAATTAATTAAAACAATATAATTAAATAATTAAAAAACAACACTGGGAATACACTGGGAATACTTCAAAAGATCATCTAAAGATGATCAGAGTGGAACTTTAATGGCTGCTCTGGATTTATGAGGATTTTTGGTTGGGTATGTGTAAAGAAGATAAGGATTGCTTTAAAAAGGGGGTCACTTTGTGAAGAAAAAAAACATACATTTAAATGATCTATAGTCTAATTGCCATTGATATTACCCACCACTTGTTTAAAAACTCACATACACATATAAAACATATTTGTCTGTTTCTAGTAACACAGGTAGAGTAAATGGAATAATTTATTTTCCAATTGCAATCTTCTCTTTATGCTCAGGGTTGTAACTTTTTTACATTCGCCTATTAAACGTAATTTTCTGCCCGTTTTATGCTCATATCTCGCCATCTATTTTTGGCACAGCTGTGCTCTTTGTCCTTCTTTCTCTATACATTCAGTTTGAGTCAGCAATAATATCCAAATATCCTTTGAAGTACAAGGCATACCTCCCAACAAAAAAGAAAACAGTGGGATATTTGCATGTTGAAAGTCTGCTCTGTGGTTTGTTGCCTCGGGGAAGTGACATGCCCCCAAACTGTGTCAGACCAGCACAAACAAAAATGAAATCCGCGCACACGATCCTGTACCTGCTTTTTACGCCTGACTACACAATCTCAGCATGGAATGCAGACAAGCAATATTCCCTTAAAATGATATATTTACAAAATGTTTTTCTTTTTATAGGATGCCTGGACAAACAATCGAACAGAAATGTCCCAGGTTTTTTTCTGATGTATGTGTTATTTGTCTGGATGGCTGAACAGACATTACCACAAACGCTCAGAAATTCTTGTTTATGAGCTTTGCTCACAAAAGTGTAAATTTGACCAGAATACTAACCGTTCAAAATTAGAGGTTTGGCTAATGTGGAGGTCTCTTATCCAATAGCTTTGCCCCTTTGTAACAAAATAACTGCTTTATTGCTTACTGTGCTACATCAATCACACTTCGAAACTAAGAACAATGAGGAAAAAAAGGTACAGGAACATCTAAATGAGTGAACGTTTGTGTCTTTATTTCAGCTCTTATTTGGGTTTCCAACTGTGGTTGTAAAGTGTATATACATTTCATCATTTTTTTATCCCCTTATATTGAGTTCGGGTCGACTTTGACCCATTTAACACTTGAAAGTGGGTCAATTTTGACCTGAACACAAACAAAGGGTTAAATGATGTGGTCAAAAGCAATATTTCTGAGACAATGTCAGTACTTTCTGAAAAGGGCCTTCAACATTTGAAAAGACGTTTCTTTGTGCACATAAAGAGCTTAAAGTTGGTTTTGTGTCTGTGTGTGTAATTAAAAGTGGCCTTTTAAAGTATTGCTTTGGCTGTCAGTACTGTAACTGTCTCATTATAGCTGAAATGGGAGGAATATCAACTGTACTCACCACAGCTGGCTTCTTAGAGGGGGGATTGCTATTTTTTTCTTAATCCCAGACTTTCTTTGGGGATGTTTAGCTTTCATACTGCACTGCAAAGCACATTCAGTGCAGAAGAAGTTGTCCTGAAACCCAAGCAACCTCAACGGGGTGTGCTTTTGTGTGTGTGGGTGTGTGTGCATGGCAAGTAGATCACAAAAATTGGGTTGGTTGGATCGTGTGTCTAATGGAAAGATGAACCAAAGCTGGATTGAGATGACGGCTGTGATTAGAACTTTTGGGATTCGGGCCGGCTAATTACTGTTTGTGATATGATGAGATTAGATACAGGGCTGTAGAAGCCCGTAGAGTATGAGGCCTGAGTTAAACTCAGCGTTTTTTATCAGGATGGTAATTTACTTTCTCTTGTTCAAAGAGATACTTGTAAGTCTTAGCTTCTGTAGGAAGATATTTTCTTCCCTAAATAAATTACCCAGTGATTTTAAAAGGGCAATAGTATCACAAAGTGGCTGAGATGTTCTTGATGATTCATCGGAGTAAAGGGAATAATTATTGCCTCTGTCCGCAGGCCAGTTTGAAATTCAGAGTGAGTGCTTGGAGTAAACGGGCTGACAGATGGGACAGCTGTTAATCTTTTTGTGACAGGAGAGACAGGGAAGCTAAACGAACACGGTGGTCTATACTGATAGGCTTTTTTACCACACAGTGAACTGTTTCATCTCTGCTGCCGACCAGTATTTTTACACTAAAAGTGTCAAACAAGTGAAAGGATTTTCTTCATTGTTACTTGCATTTTAGCAAATAATAAAAAGGATTTTTTAAAGTTTTTTCGGTTTTTGTTGTTTTTTTGGAATGCATAAATCATATATCGAACTAAAACAAAACCATCACCCAAAAATACAGGTTTGAACCGAATTGTGATGAAAGTGAATTGTTGCATGTCTAATATCCGCAATTATTACACACATAAAAAAAAAAAGTCTCTTTGTGCATACACGAGTTGATTATTCTTGAGCATGGTTACATCTTGTAATCATGACTGTTCACAAAAAAACTTTGCATGTAGTTTTCATTCTCTTGCTTGTTCAGTAGACCATTGTTGGTGTTTTTATTTTAAATTGTTCACAAAAGTTGGCTCAGAGTTGAGCATCTGTTTGACTCCTTAGGCTACAACGGACTGATGTACACGGCACACACAAAACAACACACATGCTTACTTGTGCACTTATTTAAAAAAGCATGCATGCCTGCGAGCATGCCTGTAAGAATAGCAAGATCTTAGAGGTCAATGTCTGTGATGTCTGCTTGGGACCAAAAACTGCTTAGTATGTTGAAAAAAATTACAGTCGTTCCTCTAACTTTTTATTAGATTGCTTCAGTTGACGCCTTCTCATTAAATTAGCGGCACTGGTGGCGAAATTTTCAACAAAAATGCACAATTGTCTCACATGACATTTGACATATTTTTTGAGCAACTCTTTGTAGTCCTGGTATGTTCTTATGGGTGTGGGGGAGATGCGTAGCCGACTGAACTAGGCCAGTGGAGACTCTGACATTTAGACTCAAAGGCTAATGGGATGCTTGCATCCGTTTTGGCTCTCTGTCAGTGTTCTCGGATCAGGACCGGCCAAACTCTTAGTTTGAGCTTGAGCTGGACTGGAGGCCCAATGCAGTGCTTCTTCCAGACACAGTAGCTCAAAAACACGCCAACTCTTTTTTGTCCAGTCTGTAAAGTATTTGCGAAGTCGGCGGGGCACTTCAGTTACTAGCAGCTGGCGTGAAGTCTTAGCCCATCTCATGCTGAGAGAGCGCTGCTGGGAAGGGACAAAGAGAGTCAGATGGTCGCCTCTTGAGAAGGGGCAGGGACTGGTGGTTGTTCTGGTAAAGCAAGTCCCTCTGTAGACCAGTCATTTATTCCGTCTAAAGGCTCTTTTATTCTATCCCCGGGCCATGTTAGAAAAACATCTCTAATGATGATACAGATACTCAGTGGGTTGAAATGCTAAAGTGATCTTCTATCTCCTGTGAAATGTCCTCGCCTGACCTGTTCTTTGACCCTCAGGGGCTGTTCTGCCTAGTGGAGCCACAAGACTCATTTGACATATCTCAAAGGCAGTCCTAACCCCTGTGATAAACTCATCCATCATTGCTGCAAATCCTCGAGACCTCAAAAGGCCTTAATATCACATAGCATAAAGAAAAAGCATCCTTTTTCACACATATCTGTGATGCTGGGCTGTTTAGCATGTTTCATTTGGAATTGGTGATTCATTGATTTCGATAACCTTCAGGTCTTTCATACGTCAGGCCATTAGGGGACACCCATTGTGAGGAAGTTTGTGAAGTGTTTGCTCTGCACAAATTGATTCTCATACGGAAATACAATTAGAAATATGGAAAAAGATACAAGAAAGAAAGAGCACTTCCTGGGAGAGATGGGTCACAAGAGGGAGAGTGAAGGGGGAGGGCTTTTTGTGCTTTGGAAAATATCAATGCAATTAGGAACAGCATATCATTTACAAATCAGCCCTGACATTTAGGATGCTGCTGGGTAAAAACGGAGACTTGGATTTCACTTGCGTGATGTGAGGCGTGGTTTTTTTTGACTGAGTTGGGGGCACGGCACGTTTCCCGAGGGTCACTTTCAGCCCAGAGCATACCAGAGGCTGTTTCATTAGTAAATGTTTGGATTACTCCAGATTTACACTGGTCCATCTGCGGTGGGTATCCATTGTGTTGCCACAAAAAAAAAAAAAAAATTTCAATTTAAGTACAAAAACAAAACACAATTTATGACACAAAACATGCATTTTACGAGAACTTGGTGAGGAAGAGGAGGGTATGGGGCCTGATTGGTAAAGTTTGAGATGTTGATGACTTGAGAGGGTGGCAGGACAAATCACTTTTACATAAGCCAGAAGGAAAAAGGGGCGGACCAGAGATGCAAAAGACACAATTTAAACTAACTGGTGGTCGGAAGACGGGCCCCCATGCACTGCATGGGAGACACACTGCAGACAGACCAGTGTAAATTAGACTTTAGAAGGGCAGGTATGTTGAACTGAGAAGTAATTATCATCAATAGAAAGTATGTTTGTGAAAAAAATAGTTTTTGGTGTCCACAAGTTTGACCTTAGTAAATATTAGTAATGCAACAATTCTCTTTCCCCACAATTTGGTTCAAATTTGGATTTTCGGGTCACAGTTTTGTTTCGACTTTCGTATAAGATATGTGTATTAGGAAATAACAAAACAAAAAAATATGGAAGATTTTTTTGTTTTATTTGCTGATAAGCAAGTAACAGTTAATATACTAAGTTTATGCTAAGCCTGGTGAACTGTTTTAAAACAGTAAATAAAAAATACTTCTTAAATTTAGTAAAACTGTTAGACAGTTTCAATGTAAACACATTGGTATACAGTAGGGATGCTATAAAGGTTTTAAACCAAGACTTGTGGCATACTTACTAAATACCTCAAAGACATAAAAAGAAAAGAAAGTTTCATCACCCCACTGTGACATTATGTGTCTGGTCAAATGTAATAAGTGGCAGTAGAGAACTGATGCTCAATTTCATTTTATTGCCTGAAAAATGACATTTTCAATTTACTTTCTTTGCTTTTACCAGCTACTTTTTAAATTTGTATTGAGATTTTAGAAGGGAAATTTAAGAGGAGATTTTCCCTATTAAAGATTATATTTTTTGCTGTAAAATGATCCCAGAATTTTCACTTTTGGCATTTGGTATGATAACAAGTCTGTTGTGGTAGCAGCTGAACCACCAACCATCTGCTCCAATCAGATCACTTTATCTGTGATCCAGCTAGACTGTGGCCTTTGACTCAGAGATGCATCCCAGATAGAGGCTGGAACAGGATTGCAACACCACAGCTTGACATGTCTCTCAGGCGTATGCAGAAACAAGAACTGGGGATTTCCTGCAAAGCTTCAACAAATGTCATCTGAGGTTAGAGAGTGGAAAAATTGACAAGAGTGATCTAAATAAAAATCGCAGGTTTTTGATATATAATTTTGAGCATCAGTGGCATACTGTCAGGGCCTGCAAAGCCTTCAGTGAAGACCTAAAATTATCTTAAAAAGAATTATCTATATTATGTTATATTATCTATATCTTTTACTGGCAGCGGACCATACTGACTTACTTTCAGCTATGATTCCTCAAAATTATTAATTTTTTTAAATGACATTTTTTCATTTGCTTCTGATTCACAAGGACTCGAATAAAGAAATACTAAAAGAATTAATTTTAAGCTGATTTTTTACATATGTTTACCATGAGAAAATGCCACAAGAACATGTTAAACACACTAAAAACACAATTTTCATTGAATTGCGTCTTTATTAAAGGTTTAGGGAGTGGTTGCAAGATGTACATTTCTAATAGTGCAACCCAGCAGTAAATTTTTTTTTGTCAGCAACTTTTTTTTAACTTGAAGACATTAATAAGTTGTTAGTTCAAACAGAAGCTAGTCCTTGGCAGTCCATGACAAAAATGTAGTCTCACACAGATAATTAATAAACATACTGCTCTTACAGGGAGATAATAAATGAACATAGGAGCAGCAGTATGGCAGTAATGCAGACACATTACCCAGCATTACTTGTGTGCTTTAAAACTGCAGATTTGGTAATAACCATCCACAGAGTCTTGTCATGCCGTTTTATTATAATTTATGATGGGCTCTTTTAACGCAACTGTAAGAAACGGTTATATATCCATTGTGGTGTGTTGCTGCCATGCAGCCCCAGAGAACAATCTTCCCTTAATATAAGGCTGGCCTGCTTCTGCTGCTGGTGATGAATGTCCTCAGATCATAGATTGTGAAAGTCCTCACTCTGGGTTAATGTCAGTGTGAAGAAATGTGAAAGAAAAGCTGCAGAGCATGATTTGTGTCCCATTTTAACAATGCGGCCCGATATTCATGCACCTGCAGAACCTGACTTATTTAAAGTGACACCTTAAAACTGAGCTCACATAATTCTTTCCGCTGGACCGGATTGACAAATTCAGCATTTCCCAGACAGCATCACTGGACACGTTGCCAAGCTGTGATAGGTAATTTCTGAGGCAGCAGTCTTATCTGTCTTCCTCCTCCTACTTTAAAGAAAAGGAGAAAGTGGAAAAGAGACAATGTGAGATGAGAGTAGGTGTGAGAGGAGGTAGATACATGCAGTGTGATCTCAGGCAGCTGTCTGCCAGTGTCTGCTTCTTTGTCCTGCAGAGGCAGAAGCATCAGAGCTGTACTATTCTGGGTCAGCAATATATTTCTGTGTCAAAACAGATTCTAAATTTTCATTGGATTCTGTAAAACTTGCTATTTAAAACGAGTTTCTTCTTTTTAAATACTTCGCCCAAGTTTTTATTTTCATTGCAACTGTCAGTAATCTTTATAAAAGTTTATCAAACTTTAATTCAAAAACCTCAAACTGCAACAATGTGTAGTTCTAAATTCATAGTTCTGTATTTTACACGCAATGAGGCACACTTAAAATCTTTTTTTTTTTTTTTTTTGGGGAAACAGCAGTGTGCCTTAAAATCAGGGAATATATGGAATAATTTTGGTGATGATGTTGTAAATGAGGTATGGTGTTAGTGCAGTCACAGTAAAACATTTTTCATTTTGTTTTTTTACAGGTTATACACAAAGCTCAGTGTTATGGTAAATAAGCTAACTTGGTCAATGTGTTGGACTGTTTTTTTTTTTTTTTTTTAAACGTCTTACTAACAAGGTTGGGAGTCAGTGTTATGGTACCAGTCTGTTTTAAGATTGAGTGTTATTGTAAATATGATAACTAGGCTAACATGTATTGTTGTTGGACTGTGTTTTTTTTACATGTTACTCACAAGGTTGGGAGTTGGTGTAGTTGCAGTAACATTTGTTTTAGCGGGATCAGTGTTTTTACATGTTCCACACAAGGATGGGTGTTATTGTAAATATGCTAACTAGGCTAACATGTAGCGGTGTCAGACTGTTTTTATTTTGTTACTAACAAATTTTGGAGTTAGCGTAGTCACAGTAATGTTTATTTTAGCGATATCATTCTGTTATTTTTACATATTGTACACAAGGTTGGAAGATATTATACATAAGCTAGGCTAATGTATAATGGTGTCGGACCGTGTTTTTTTTTGTTGTTACTAGCATGGTTTGGAGTTAGCATAGTCACAGTATTTTTTGTTTTAGCGCTATCATTTTTTTTTATGTGTTGTACATACGTTGTACATTGGGTGTTATTGAAAATACGCTAGGCTAATGTGTAATGGTGTCAGACTTTTTTTTATGTGTTACTAACAAGGTTGGGAGTTAGTGTAATAACAGTAACATTTTTTAGCAGTATCAATCAGTTTTTGCAAACAATGCTGGGAGTTACAGGTATAGTGAATTTAACAGCGAACATATAGCATATTACCAACAAGTTCTACACTTACAATGAACACAGTTAATAACGTTTGACTGACTAGCATACCTATCTTGGACTCTATTGTCTCATTTAAGCACGTTATAGTTTGGTACACCCTATATATGACATAATTTTGAAATTAGAAAATTCACTGATGGTGCGCCTTATAATCAGATGCACCTTATAGTGCGAAACAAACAATTATATACAAGAAGGAAAAGTGGTTGGAGCTGGCAGATCGAATGAGCATCTGTTGTAGCTTGTTAATCAACTGCTTGTAATTTTTCCTAACTTGTTTTTGCATCAGTTTGAAGGGTTTTTAGTAGGTACATGCTGATGCATCACAACTATAATTAATATACATGTGGTTGAACAAGTCTTTCCTGATTAACACATTCATACCACGTTATTAATGGATATTCTGTCTCTTTCTTTTCAAAGGACTAACACAGTGTGAGTGGCTGTAGTATATCTAGTAAAATCTAAAGCAGGCAGTTGAGAATGAATAATTTATATGTCCATGTCTTCTTTTGATCGAAGCAATGCAGATAATTGGATTCATTCACATGCTTTTCCATAAATATTGCCATCAATCATCTTGTGCAAGTTTAGGATCTTTTACAATATTCAAATAAACACCTATTTTTTCTGTTTTTGTTGTAGTTTAAAGTATTTTTTCCTTTATATATGTTGACTTTTTTTCTTTTAATTAATTTTTGAATCTCTTTTGTTCTTCCTGACTTGCTTTTTGGCTTTAGACAAATATATTCCGTTAAAAAATAGCAATAATAAAAAGATACAAACGAAAACTGTCAATTATGGTTCAGTTTTAAATATTAATTTGCAATTAGCCCAGGCTCTGGTGCTGTAGTGTATCTGAATATATAAAAACCCATAATAATCTGCTGATGACACTATATTTTGGTTAAAAGATCTTAAGGTGCATTCACACCAAACGCAATTTGCGCAGCCAATTCCCTTTTCCTGCCACGCAGAGAATTTGCTACTCACTGCGTGGCCAGAAATGCGTTCCCTAAGTTTGCTGCCTCAGCCGCGTGTGGGAGGAGCTTGAAGCTAATGTTTTTAGCTTGATTGCTACATGGAGCGGCATCTGTTTATCCCATTTACAATGCATGGGAGACACGGATGATGTTTAGAGATCAAGTTTATTTATTTCGAAGAGCTCTACAAAAACAATGATGATTACGTCTCCATGTTTGTGTTCATGAAAACATTCAGTCTCCCAGTAACTAAAGTGAGTTTCTCTCCTGCTGCTGCCTCTGATTGACGGCCGCTTCTGCGGTGTTTCCGTCTCTCTCTGACCGACTTCAAAAACTTACTGTCGCGCATTAACCCGAGAGGGCAAAAATAAAAACAAGAGTAAAATGAGGGGACCTTTTTTTTGTGTTATTTTTGTCTCTGTGGAAACTAGAACAACATCATAAAGTCCAGGAGGCCGGAGCATCCAGCAGCGGTCTTGTGTTTGGCCGCAAGCTCCTCTCCCGGGAGCCGGCATAGTGATCGTGTCCACCACAGCTTCATATGTCCTGTGACAGACTCTAGAGTGTACCCACCTTCGCCCAACAGTAACCGGGACGGGCTCTGGAAATCCCGCTGCCCAGAAAGGGATACAGCGGGTTAAGAAATTGAATGGAAGTTCAGGAGAACTATGGATGATCCACCATGTTGGATTTTTTCTCCCCTCTGTCACTGAAAATGTCACATGAAAAT
>BSAI01004064.1:0-10199 GCA_036245035.1 Adrianichthys oophorus | reverse complement strand
TCTGGCCCATTCTATTTAATCCCGTCTGACCGCCAGAGGCGGTACTTCAAGCACTGAATAACCAATGCCAACAAAGTCCCTAGAGGTCTGGAACGGGACATGCCTCACCTCAGGGCGGCAAACCAGAGAGCCGCAAAACGCCATCCATAGGGTCGGGGTCAGGCGCATTCACCCTGTAGAATCTGGTGAAGGTATCCATGGATGACCAGGAGGCAGCTGCAAAGACCGACTCCAATGGCAACCCGAAGGTGAAATTACATGACACCCTGGTCGGCAAAGGACAGCCATGCACAGAATAAGCCTGTCAAATGGCACCTAAAACCCAGTGGGCAACACTGCTTAGAAAGCCCCCGTCCCCTGTGGGGGCCAGCAAAGCAAACAAATAGGGAATCCGTAGAGCGAAACCCAGCGGTCACCTCAACATACTGCTGGAGGACCGGACTGGACAAAGGTAATCCTCAGGACCACCCGTGTCAAAAGCGGGCAAGGTGCAGGGAAGCTGGCAGGAAAGCGACGCGGCCACCTTAGGGATGAAGGAAGCAAGAAGGGGACCACCACAAACAGGCGGCACTAACGGACAGTTCTTCACTCCGTCTGCTTTGGTACGTGATGCAGGATTAAATTGTTTTAATGTGGTTAATTACTGTGTCTTAACTACACAACCATCAGAATTTACTGCAGCAGTAAATTCAGCAAATGTGCCTCAGGCAATGAGATGCAATTTCATCCAAGAATTTTACATTTGATACTTTTTTTGCTCTTTCCAAAGAGAATCACTGATGGGTTTGCTTGATATCACCTAGCACTATAAGCATGTCAGTATGGAAAAAGTACAAACACGTTTAACCCCTCGAACAATTCAATACCTGTCTGCCCAAGGGGGCAGAAATCGCAGAACGCGGGGCGGAACGTGCAGCACGCATCCTCGGTGCGCCGGCCACGAAGGATCCAGACGCAGTCAAGCCAGCCACATCCGGTACGGCCGAAGGGAAAGCACACCCAGAGGAACCACAGTTGACGCCGCCATCAACATCCCCAGAAGCCGGAAGTGCAGGAGGAGGGACAAGCATCCCAAACCACTGCCATTCGGGAGGTGGAGAGGATCATCCAGTCGTCCAGGTAAGGGAGAATTAGCAACCCCTGAGCCTGCAGGTGGGACAGGGTTGCGGCGACCACGCAAGTAAATACCCGAGGCAACAGGGACAGCTCGAAGGGAAGAACCCTAAACTGGAAATGGCAGCCCCTGAACACAAAATCGCAGGATCCGCCAGTGGGGATGAGAAATCGGGCATGAAAGTAGGCCTTGCTGAGGTCGATGGAAACAAACCAATCAGCCGGGGCGATTGCCCACAGTATCACCGTAAGCCGCAGCATGTGGAAGGGAATAAGCATCAGAAAGACATTCAGAGCGCACAGGTCCAGGGTACCGGACGCAGATTGGCAGTCTTCTTCGGCACAAGAAAACACAGCGAGAAAAAGCCCCTCATACACTGCCAGGGGTTCACAGGGACAATAGCGCCCTTGACCAGAAGAGACGACACCTCCTGGCACAACACCTAGAACTCGACCGGAACAGACACAAGTGTCTCCCAGACGTGGCCTGAGGTGAGCGGATGGCAGAGACATTGGAGACAGTAACCCTGAAGGAGAATGGAAAACACCCAGGTATCTCTGGAGTGAACAGCCCAGTAGTGGAACTCCTCCAGGTTAAAAACGCCTACTGTCGGACCAAAGAGCAGTTCAGAGGTCGGTCACCGCGGGGGGCAGCAGAAGCCGCACTCGGGCAGCGAGGCTTCACAAACAGACTGCCAAACCAGACTGCGACCAGAGGAAAGCGACTGCAGAAGAGCCCCGCAAAACAGAGATGGAGACCTGCCAACTGGCTTCGCGTCTGCGAAGCTAGGGAAATGCGCTAAAGTGCCCCCAGGGCCATGGTACCAAACAACTCATCGGGGACCATGGAACACCATGAAGAACCCGCTGGCATGTCTCAGTTATAGGCGACTGCATCAGCCACACATGTCGGTGAGCCAACATTAGGGTGGACAGCAGTCGACCGAGCTCCCAAGATATCAGGGCAAAGACTTGCAGGGACATGTCCAGTAAACCCTGTGTGGGGGTATCAACAGGTACAGCATCCAAAGAGCCGACCCATCTGAGCCCCAGCATCATACACCCAGCAGAGCAGGTCATCTGTCATTCTGCACTGAGGGCACAGCCACCCCACACCGGGCCTCAAGGTTTCGCCGGGGACCACAATGAGGGAAGCAACTGCAGGTTCCACGGAGGGCATCTGCCCCAAACCATAGTGCGGGGCCTCATGCATCGCCGCCGGAGCATGTCCATTGGATGTCAAACATGAGAACGCCCTCGTGTCGGTCCAGCAGGCATG
Source organism: Adrianichthys oophorus (assembly GCA_036245035.1). Taxonomy (NCBI): domain Eukaryota; kingdom Metazoa; phylum Chordata; class Actinopteri; order Beloniformes; family Adrianichthyidae; genus Adrianichthys; species Adrianichthys oophorus. The sequence goes on along the minus strand of BSAI01004064.1, from coordinate 7,807 downwards.
CCACACCTTAATGTATTCCTCCGATGGAGGCCCAGCAAAGGAGGCAGAACCACCCTGCCGACGGAAGAAAGGGCTGGAGGGCCCCGGCTGAGGAGGAGGAGCATCGACCTGGAGCCGAGCCACCACGACACGCACATTGTCCCCTCTTGTGCCTCCGGTTTGCGGGTTGCAAGAGCCCATAAGCCCCTAGACTGACAACGTCAAAGACGTCCTGTAACTGGGAGTCCGAGGCCACTACCGAGAGGACATCAGCATCAAGCACTGCTGGAGAAGGTACAGCATAGGGCACGGTTGAAGTCATCCTTCAACGCCAGCAGGAGAGACTTCACATGAGCAATTGGATGACAGGTCCTCGACCGTGAGAGAGGAGCCATCAGAACCCCCCGGATGGGTGTGGTGTTCCTGAGTAGGCAACGCCGTCAAGGAGGGACACTTTCGAGATGGCAGCCGCTTAGGAGGTAACTCTGCAGGATCAGGAGATGCAGTCCTCAAAGACTGCTCCACAGACTTCAATCGATCAGCCCTCACAGTCAGGAGTAAAACGCTGCAGTCAGGGCAAGCGTCAGCGGTCAGAGCTGTACGATGGTGGTCAACATCCAAGCCCGAGGAGCATGTGTTACGGAGGGGCCGTTCAGTTTGTACTAAACACATAATGCAGGAATATGATTTTTTTCGTGTCTAAATGTCACTTTCACCGCTTTACATGTTATGTGAAAAACACTAAGTACTTACCAACAAAGATTTATGATGTGAATATTAGTCTACCATTGCGTTGCTGAGCTGGAAACTTTAGCTAAAGCGGTTAGCGTTAGCTTGGAAGGACAGCAGACATCCGACCGGCATAAACTTTGGCCGTGGACAAAAAGAAAGTGTGGGAAAAATGACTCTATCCAGTCCCACCTCTATTCTCCATATTTGGAACACCTGAGTTATTAGGAGTTAACTCCAGCCAATATGGCTGCGCATGTGAGCTGAGAATTTAGGCTTCATGTTGGGGACTGTAGAAGTCAATGGGTGGCGTCAGAGATGATCCGTCCATTCTTATGTCTACGGTGGACACGCTTATAGTTAGGACCTCTTCCTCTGTGGACAACCACATAGCTAGCCTAATGCAGCATCACCAGCTTCACCACAGCAAGGTGGCGATGTATGTCCCAATCTAGAGCTGCAGCAGCTGAACCGTAGCTGACCCAGCCAAGGAGAGCCTGGAATTAAAAATTAAAATATAAATGTAATTAAAATTAAGTATTTGATAAAAGCAACAAACAAGGAAACATGAAAATAAAAAGTAAAATAAGATATAAATAATCCAGTATAAAATCATAAAACATGATAAAAAGAATAGAACCAAGATAAATTAACATAATAGGAAACTCATTTAAATAGATTGAGCCTTTTCTTAAAGCCTCTATGTTCCCTGCGGCTCTCTGGTTCTCTTGTAGACAGCTCCATAAACGGGGGCCATAATGATGAAAAAAATGCCTCTCCATAATTTTTGGTTTTTGTAGTTGGAATGATTAGTAGACCAGTGCCTCAGGGTCCACAAAGGTTCATATTTAACAAAAAAAAATAGATAAATAAGAAGTTGCAAGACTGTTCAAACACTTAAAAACCATTACAAGCACCTTAAAATCAATACAGCAGTTCTGCATGTACATCATCAAAATTTAAAGGGTCCGCAAAAACAAGTAAACATAAAACTGTTTTCTAAATGCCTGTAAAATAGGAATGCATGATCATTCATATCCCTCCTGAAAATGTTTTGTAGCCAAAACCTGGCAACTAAAACTTTTACCAAAATATTAATTGATTGATGTATTTAAAAAAGTATTCAGTATGATGTTAAGAACTTAAAAAATGCTTTCCTTTTTTTTGGCACTTTCCACTTTGGGCGGCAGTAGCTCAGGTGGTTGAGCAGGTCAGGCAATGATCACAGGATTGGTGGTTTGATCACCACTCCCTCCAGCCAACTGTTGTTGTGTCCTTGGGCAATGCACTTAGCCCTCCTTGCCTCCAGTGTGTGGCTCCACTGGTGAGTGAATGCGTATGAATGTACCAGGGATGGTCAGAGGAGCAGTTTGGCGTGTACTGGCAGACACGCCTCTGTCAGTCTGCCCCGGGCAGCAGTGGCTACAGCAGTAGCTTACCACCCCCAAGTATAAATGAGGTGTGAATGAATAATGGACATACATTGTAAGCACTTTGAGCTTCTGGAAAAGCACAGATAAATTCAATCCATTATTATTATTAAAAGTTTAAAAAAAAAAACAGAAAATATAAGAGAAAACATCCATAATAAAACCAAATAGCTGTAAGAATTTAAAACAAAAAATGATTGAATGCTTTGTTTTCTAGTTAATCTTTGTCAGTAAATTATTTAACTAGATTGCGGGTAACTTTTTCATATTTATAAATATGCTTAAACGTTTTAGAAATCATAAAGACTTTCCATAGCAAAAGATTTTTAGGCTGCATGAATTCCTAATATGCACTCAGTAACTCCTACATTTGCATGGGCCCAATCAGGTTCAAGTGAATCCCACATGAATGTCCTGGATCCCTATATTAACTGTTTCAACAATCACCAGACCACCAGAGGACTCTCTGTACTTCAAAGGCCAGTGGTAAGTCAGTTTATATTTTATTTCAATAATTGTCCTCATTGTCTTAAAAATGTATACTTCTTTTCTATATCAAAACTTGATTTTGACTGAAGAATATTGACAGGCTCAGCTTCTGTGTTTAAATACAAAGAAGCTTTGTTAGGAGGTAAAAATGATCTGATTTTAATGAGGATAAGTTACATCCCCAGAACTACTTGGCCCTTGCAAAAAGACTTAATGCTGAAAGAATAGTTGCTGCCTTTTCTGTCAAAAATCACTTTTAAGCCACCATATTATAAGCTGAACATTTCAATAATTTTGAAATCAATTTTCTTGTGTATTATAGTAAGAGAATCACATGTTCAGCAAAAATCCCCTTAAGACTCAGATTGCATTGAACGTATTGATTTGCATTGTTGAATGCTGGATTTGCCGGATTTGACTGACAAAGCTCAGACAAATTAAGAGCAACAGTGCTGCAGCTCTGTAAATCTAAGCAAAAAAACAAAGATCAACACGTAGTGTGTACAGAGTCAATGTGAGAACGCAGACATAGAAGTCAGGATTTGCTGAGGCAAAGAACTGCATGAAGATATATATACATGTCTGTGTGCGTGTATATAATGTTCATTTAATTAAATGCATATTATTTATTGACAGAATAGAATAATATTTAACTGAACTAAACTCAATAATCTTGAAAAAAGGAGTAAGATTTCTTTAAGCCTTAAATTGGTAAAGTTAGTGAAAAGTGCCAGACATTATTAAAGTTTTGCAAATACAAAAATTACAATAGGTTTGGCAAGTAATAAAAAAAAAAATTCAGTCAGATCATTTCAGCTTTAATGGTCTAATACATTACTGAAAAAACCTGCTAAATCAAGTCTGGTTTTGATCAACAAAGAGTGTGATTAACAAAAATTTACAAACTAGTTTAAATAAATGTCAAAGGGGAAATCACTTTAATGAATAAATAAACAATGCAGAGCATATGTAGTTTGATTATAAAAGCTGAAGATGCTTAGATAAAAGCAGAATGTTTTCAGACAGTTTAAATTTGGAATGAAAGACTTCTCTTTTCAAGAGAATCTGAAAGATATAGAAATGATGCACTTTAGACACTCAACCGTGCATAAATATGATGGATCTGTCTTTTTCATCTGCCTGTTCAGACTTGCTGCTGCAAGCTGTTTGAGAGGAATACCTTCTGTGAGAGCAGCCCGGAGAACTTCAACACCTACCACTGCACTTTATCTGCTTCACGGTAAAAGCTCGCTATCAGTTCTTTACATTGAGTAAAACAAAAATAGGATAAGACTAGATCATTTCATAAAAAGCATGCAATTTCATTTTCAATACACTTTATCAGCCTGATTACAAACAACATTCATATTAAAACAGGCCAAAATATATTTTTCTATAAAGACAGCACTTTTGTTCAGCTTGGGTCTCCAAACGTAGTCCATTTCACAGTGTCACAGTCCCATTCATGAAAGAAAAGTCTACCTCTGTGAGTTTCTGGTGCTCTTCAGCTGTGAAAAGGCTGTAGAGGTAGCTTTTGTTCTACAATCATCACTGCCCTCTAGTGGAAAAAGGTGGCCAATCACAAGTCAGAAAACAAGTTTTCACTCTGTGGTACGGGTGAAATTATTCATTTTAACAACAATTTAATTTACATCATGATAGCCAGAATCTGACCTGCAAAAATGTTAGTTCAAAACAAAACATTCTGTTGTAAGTTACATGAGCAGCAACTGCTGTATAACAACACTAGACAACACTAGAAAAGGAGAAAAAATGGAAGCCCTGCACAGAAAAAGATTTTCTTTTCTTCATCCCAAGAAGCCTCGGTCTGGTGTGCCACAGCATCATTGCCTGTACTCCGGCACAGCACAGGGGTGCTCTGACCACTAAACATCACACAGGACACTAGAATATCAATTGTGTAACAACAAGTTGAGACCCTTGATCCACGACCTAGTGATGCTAAGACAAAAAAAAACAAACAAACATGATAATGGAGGGAGCTGAAGCTCTGTATCTGCTGCTATCCATATAAATACAAACACATGATATGCGTTGGTGGCAGGTCTGAGGTGACATGTACCACAGCTGGTAAACAGGTAAAGAGTGCCACCTACTGTACTTTAAAATGTAATAAAAATGCTCAGATGTGACAGATGAAGGATTGTTTCGAGAATAACCAGCGACATTGAATAACCCCTTGCAGAGTAACATAAGTTGTCCCTGACTCAAACAGTCCTGTCAGCTAAAATAAATAAGGATCTTGTGCAGAATTGGTTTGTCATCATAACCCCACAAAGAGCTATAACCCAAATCTATGGCACTATGTAGATACATGTCAAACAGATCTGCAACTCTGAATAGAATTTGTGATTTAATTCAGAAGGAACCAAAGAATCTTTTTTTATATATATTTGTAAACAGTCCATCTCTTGGCTTTTTTTTAACAGGAAATGGATAACACAATTGCAAAGACCACTCAAGATCTGACCACTGCAGCTGACATGCGGAACACCACCCAGATGCTGATGCAGCCCAATGCAAACTGGGAGGAGTATCTGGCTCCTGGTCCTATCTCTGTTGCAATCATTGGGGAGCTAGTCTTCATCTCCTCAAACACTGACTTCTCCATCAATAAGAATCCCCCAAAAGAAGGATTCAAGTACATAAAGTACCCAGAGTCCTTTAGAGCCTGTCTTATGCAAATCTGTAACACAGGCTGGCACGCATTCAACACAGCTCACAAGAACATGGATCAAATCCGCATCCATACAGCCAGTGTTCAAGGTCACATGAAGGCAGCAGTCAAGATTCTGTTTCAGAGTAATGATGAAATTGTTCAAAGTCTTCTTCCAAACATGCTGGAAAACATCCATACCATTGCAGACCAATGTTTGGTCCTGGCAGACAATGTTGAAAAGCGGTATGCTGATGTCATTTATTTGATTCAGGAGCTGCTGGAAGCCTGTATCAATGCTGAATATTTTTATAGAGAAAAACTGGAACAGGTCAAGATGAAAATTCAGGAGAGAACAAATTGAAGGAACAGACTGCAAAAGAGATCACAGAAAGATCCAAGAAAACATTTGAGACCATGTCAAAGCAGATGGAGGAAGCTCAGAACAAGTACAAAAATGCAATGGATTCCCTTCCGTCAGGGTGGGAGTTAATTGGCATGGATCTAGTTGAGGGACTTGGACAAACTGTAACAATATTAGGGAGTGCATGTGTTTCATTTAGTTCTTTAAACACTCAAAGTTCATGGATGACTGTCAAAAACAGGTCCCAACATCAAAGGTGAGAACAAAGACATGGTCTCAGAAATTACCATCTACAGTAGATCTGAACAGATTCTTAAACTCACATCAAGTTTTGGAGAGTTCATCAATGACCAAGGCATAAACTGGAAAGAGCTCTATGACCAGAAACACAAGTCTACACAGACCAAATGGACTGAAGATCAATTCAAGAGAATCTCTCAGGAGTTGGAGAAGATGCCAGAGAGCAAGGTAAAAGAAGATGCTTTAGCCCTCTGCAACAAGGGCATCGCCATATGTGGAGAACTGGCTAAGTATGCACCCGACCAGAAATGCGATGAGAAGAAAACTAGCGAAATAGCTAAGGAAACAAAGAAGCTGCATGAAGATGCCATGAAATTTGACTGTCAGAGCAAAAAAAAAGTGTGGTTCTCCAGCTTTGACCCCAAAACCTCCAATGAAATTCAAAGAGGAGGAGAATGCCGGACGAAAGTCTGTCAGCCAGGTTGTCACAGAGATGGCCCATCTCCGCATTGAGCAGAGCCGAGAACAACTGAAGCAAACGCGGGAGTCATATGAGAACGCTGTGAAGACTATGGAGAGAAAACAGAAGGAGCTGACTGATATCCTGATTGACATGCAAAAATGCAACATCAAAGAGGTTGACTTTGACACCACCATCAAAATGCTGGTCAAAGGTATGGATGCAATGGGCCGAGTGAAAGAGCAATGGGAGAAGATGGTGCGCTTTTTCGAGATGGTGACCAACATTGTGAAAACCAGCCTTGGAACCACTCTGCAAACTTTTGTGAATACATCTGAAGATACAATGAAACTATCCTACAGCTACAAGCTATTTGCCAAAGACATCCTGTACAACCAGGCCTTTCAAGCCTCCAACATCTCCAGCCTGGTTCACATGATCTCAGGGACCTACTGTGAAGTGTCCAGCAAATACCTGATGGACAGAGTAAGCAGCCTGGGTAAACTCATGGCCATGGAGAAGGATAAACCAGAGTTTATGCATGAGCGGTTAAAACTGCAGCAGTCCTGCAAGGAAGCACAAGAGGGAATTTTGCAATTGGTTCTGAAGAACAAGGCAGATTTTGAGAGGAAGACGGATGACAGGATTGCTCAAATCGAAAAAGGGCTGAAGGCCATTCTGCCCTCTGCTCCAGCCCAGGAAACTGAAAGGATCAAAGAAATAGTTCAGGGCAGTTTCTGGGAAGATGAGGACAAATACTATTAAATATCAGTTTTGACCCATTTCTTATTAAGTACAGGATTTCTAAAATGGAAAAAACTGCAATCATTATTGGACTTTTTCAGCAAACAATTTCACATGTACTCAAGGTCATTTCAGTACATTCAATAAAGCATTATCTCTAATGAAGTTTTCTATTGTTCTGTGCTTATGTGTCTTTGTGTGTCTGTATGCAGAGGCAGACTTATCATTAGACAAAGGTAAGCAATCGCCTGGGGCCCCCAACAATCTGTGGGCCCCGAGCTGAACACTTCATAAAAGGGTCTGAAATAAATATTATGCTCATCATTATTTAACTCTGCCATAAAAAACACCACAAACCACTGAAATGGCATGAGACTTATCATGTGAAAGTGTTTTGTCCACCCCCGTCCCCCTGTAGCAATGGTATATTCCAGTGAACAGCAAGTCCAGAGACTCGCAAGTTCGGAGAAGAGGCAGAGTTGCCATATTGGGCAGTTTCCTATTTTTTTCTGACTTTATTGGCAAAAAAATGCTATAGGTGGACATTATTGAAGCTGGTTTTGAGATCCTTTGACAACTTGTAGCTCCTTTTTGACACATTTCAACCAGGAAACTGCGGTTTATCTGTTTGATTCATATGGGGTAAGGAAACTGTCAAAAGGAAACATATTCATACAGAAGAAATTGTATTCATA
>BSAI01004063.1:32662-54344 GCA_036245035.1 Adrianichthys oophorus | reverse complement strand
GCTCTGCATATAGACACTGAAATCGAATTTTAAAACTTGCATAGCAACACATGATGAGTTTTAAACGCAGAACCCCATAATGTGCCTGTATACATGTTTACATAGACTTTTTATTGATAGTTAATATGTTTCAGCACAGAGTCATCTGTAACTGCAATCCATGACATTTGTAATGAGTTCCTCCCAGCACTGATTCACACACAGATTTGTATTGGAGAGAACAGAAAGGTTTGGGAGTCAGAAATGAAACACTTCATGATGTTCGTGTTTCTGACAGAAACGTTTTCTTCTGTCTGTTTGGTAAAAAGTTCAGACAGGAAGCAGCAGTCAGCTGACCTGTCCATCTTTGATGATGAAGACCAGTTTGATTCCAGGAAATGTTAAGAAAAAACACAAGAGTTTGTTCATTCTCTGTGAGTTTGTTCACATACAGACGGAGGAAAAAAACCAGAAGATGTTGATCTTTTCTGAAGTTTCTCTCATGTCTGTGCTGGATCCTGCAGGTTTGTCTTTTCTATCTTCTAACTCTGCTTTAAAGATGTTTGTTTCTCTGATTTCAATCATGTCCTCATTCCAAGAACTAACGTCATCTGTCATCTATTGACACTGAAGCTGAAAAACCTGATGGAGCTGAATTAGGGGCCTGACTGTTTCTCAGAAACAGCGTCTCCATTTTCTGTGACAAGTCATCAATCAGAATCAGAGAGTTTGTTTACATGCAGCTCAGAAAAATATCTGACAGTAAAGCTGAGAAGACAGTTTTCAGGCAGAAGTTCCTCTTTTTCAGCAAAAAAAAAAGGGAAAATGACATGTTGTTGCAGTTTCTGTTGACCAATCAGTGAATATAGAGGAAGTCTGGACTGTCTGTTGAAATTTAGAAACCAGAAGATATTCAGATCAAACTGGGCTCAGAAAATCACTTTGTTCTGAACATCAGAGGTAAAATGCTGCCATTTCCAAACAAACCTTTAAGATCTGTTTAGGGTCCCATCATCTCATCAGCGGATTCGGATTTCTCCAGGATTCCAGAATGAGAGCTGCAGTGAGCTTCCTCCTTCTCCTGATAGCTTTGTACCGAGGTGAGTTTCTATTTTCGTGAAATTTTGTTTATTCTGCTTCAGAACAGTTTTAGTTTGAAGCTGTGGGAGCTTCTTGCTCTTGTGCGTGCATGCTTCAGTCCTTTCTTCTGTACTGAAATGTCAAGAGTTTTGTTCAGCCTCTTCACTCATTTTAACCTTATCCATGGACCTTGCTTAAATGAGGCAGTTTTTTAGGTGTTGTACTAGTGCTGGAGCAGGGGTTTCTGGGAGCTTTTGTGTGTTGCTTTGGTTGTGTCTCACAATTCTATTTTTCTGTTTTTCTGCATGTTTTTTATTTTCCTTCAGGTGAGGCTCTGGAATGTAACTTCTGCTTCTCCACTGGGGAGGAACTATGCGCCCCCACCAGCACTCAGATCTGCTCCGGAACCCAAAATGCCTGTGCTGCTGTCATTTTCCTAGGACCTCTGAGTGAGTCTTCTTTGGTGGCTGGAAGACGGCATACACAAACTAAACCTAATCTGTCAGCCCTTCATCAGTCTAGAGCAGGGGTCTGCAACCTTTAACACTAAAAAACCTTTTCAGGTCTGTGTCTGACAGATTAAAGCCTATAGGAGCCATAACGTCTCATTTCACCCTTTGGTAACATTTGATACAACTTTCCTTTCATCATAAATATCTATTACATTTCTTTTTTGCATCAATAAAATAAAGATAAAAAGAGAAAATATTTTTTTTCTCTAAATGTGAAGCTGTTTTTTTTGTTTTTTTACTTTTGACTGAGGCCTGCATAACTTCCTTTCAAAATAAAAGACATCCTGTGCCTTCAGGATAATTCCGCTTCAGCAAATGTACTTCAACAGAAGTCAAAAACGGCATTGTCTCCTGTTGTATCTCAATTCTACTTCGGGGACCCGTCATCCTTTTCTTTATTTGCTGCTGCTGTTCCCCAAAACATAACTTTATTGCTTTATGATTCAATATAAAAGGTACATACAGTAAAGAATGTACAGATATATTGTTTTGCATCTCTCTTCCAGACAGCTACCAAATGTTGCTTTGCGGAATAAGACAATATGTGTTTATAAAATAACTTATAAAATAAACAGCAACCAGAGAAGATACAAATTTTGAACAAAGTTTTGCTTAGTATTTGAAATCTGTGTGTTTTTTGTCTTTTAATTTAGTGCAATGTCAGCAAAAACCTTTACACAGTTTATTTTACTGTTTCTAGGTATTGATAAACTAAACTAACCTTTCTTAAATTAATGCAATCTAAGTTACCTTTACTTAAAAAAAATACTATTATGTTGTTTTTCTTAAGCAGGAGAGCCTCAATGGAGGGGTAAAAGAGCCACATTCGGCTCCAGAGCCTCAGTTGCAGGCCCTTGATCTGGAGGTTCACTATTGGACTGTTAAGAGTGGGACTGATGAAAACTGATATTTTCTTTATAACTTATCTACCTGCTCATCCTCAAAGTTCTTGAATTTTTTCATTTACACTTTCACACACTGGAGGAAATTCTATTTATGCCTCATTTTCTTCCTACTTTTCCTCCAGACCGTTCGTTTCGTCAGTGCATGAACATGGCGGTGTGTCAGGGATTCATCTCCACTCCTGGAAGCCTGGCTATATGCTGCAGCTCTGACCTCTGTAACTGAGACCTTCATCAGAGCCTGGACACACTTCTGACCTTTCAAATTCACCCTGCTTTGATTCCTCTGAAGAAATTCAATTTTTTACAGATAATTATGTTTTGTTTTTTGTTGTTGAGAAACATGACATATATCCATAAGTACTATCAATGCTATTTACCGGTAATTGATTAACTTTTAAAAATAGATTTCAAAGTAAAATCAAATAATGATTGAATGTTCTTTATCATCAGAATTAAAACTAACAGCTCTGAAACTTTGATTTCTGCTTGGATGTTCTCTTCTTATTTAAGGAAAGATTAAATTTAAAGCTGAAAACTGTATTCTGAGTATTAGAATAAAATAATTACTTATAATTGTCATTTTGGTCATATTTTTGTTTACAAAACACTTTTTTTTTTACTCGATTTTATCAATATGACACTAAAATTTGAAAGAGAGCAAAACTATAAACTATGAAAAATCAAAATCAAGTAAATGTATAAAAAACCACATACATGAATGATTACCAGTTCTTCCACAAACTAGGGATGCACTGCTCAAGTCCCTCCGCACGACTCTGCTTCAAGCTCATAAACTGGAAGTCCTGGTAGCGCTGGTTTGAGCTGTTGCATTGACTGTATTTGAGAACTGGACTGAGCGAGTGTGATGTCACCTATAGAAAATGGCTTACTTCTAGCTGCAATAAAATGCAGTTGATTTAGTCACCTTTATTTTATTTTATTTTATTTATTTATTTATTTTTTTGGGGTGATGCGAACACCACCATGTTGGAGCCAGTTGACGTCAGTAAGCAGGGATTGGTCCAAGTCGGTCTGTGCCAATGTTTCTACGGCAACCACTCCAGTCAGGAGTGAGTCCACACCCCTACCACTTGAAAGTGGGCTCAGGAGAATCTGTCAATCAAATGAAGAAGAATGGTTAATCTGACAAATAGAATGACTGAGTAATAGCTGTTTATTTCTCTAAAGAGTCTGTGAGTATGGCTTTTTGGGGCCGTGGGTACTTCCTTTTTGAAACGCAAAGGGGGAGGAGCCACTCAGTGAATTAAGGAAACCCACGATCCTAGACCTGCACACAGCAAAAAAAGGTTAAGATAAAAATAGGTCTGGTTGTCATTTTTAGTTAAAATGGATGTGATATGAAATTTAACACACAGTTATTACAATGGAATAAGAAAACAATGTTTCAGTCTTTATTAAATCTAAGCATTAAATAAATTGTTTTGAAATTTTTCAATTTTTTAAAGTGTTTTTTATGGATTTTTGCTTTCCAGAATTTTTCTTCATTTGTTGTTTCTTTGTTAATTTTAGAGTTTTCTTTGCACTTTAGTATAATTTAGGAACACTTTCACAAAATGTTTAAAGCTTTTCAGTCTTTAGTGAAATCTAAGCACAGTTGTTGGCTGTGGTCAAATTACATATTTTACAATCTTAAATTGTTTACCCAAAACGGTACTTTTTTTCCTTTTCTCTTATTCTTTTCGGATTTTTTGATTTTACTTTTTTTTCTAAATTAGCAAATTTTGAGATCCAATTTTAACGAATTATACTTTTCTCAGCGGTTAACAGAGAGGTTAATAGAGGTGGAAAACATGTTTACTTACACTCCAGACCAGGTGGTGGCGCTAACGTTCATGACGTTGTTTGCCAATAACCAAAAAGAAGTAGAAGAAGAACAGCACGAGCTGCTAACACCGTTAGCTTGTGTTCAGAGGACGGCGGCGTTTTGTTCGGACGTTTGTGAGGTTTTTGGACAGAAAGGACGATACGTGGTTTGTGTCTGAACTCTGCGTTTTCCAAAGTGTCGTAAATGAGTGAATACGTGTTGAATGTAAAGACAACGTAGCTGCAGTGAAGAGGACTTTGGTGTTTGTGTGAGTTTGAGCTGAAGCTCGGAGCAGCTGCAGTAACGATGTCTTCACTTCAGTCTCTGAGAGAGTTTATCAGCGAGCGACTAGCTGCTGCTGCTGAAGAAATCTTCAGACACTGTGAAGGAACCATCGTCCAGTACGAGCAGGAGCTCTGTCGTCAGCAAAGACTGCTGGATATCAGAACACCACAGCTTCAGCTGCACCAGATAGGTATGTTCACTTCAACAAAAGGAGTAAAAGCCTTCATCTTCCAGAACATTCTGGTCCAAGTGAAAGATGACTGTTAATGTTGGAGCGTTAAGGTCCGCCATCTTGGAGCGGTAAACAGGCGCTCTGCAGTCGTTAGCTTCTTTCAAGCTTCGGTTCAAATCCTCTTTGTTGCTCCTCACTTAAAGTAGTTCTGAAATCAATCGTTCAGGTTGTTGTCGAACATGTTATTGTGTCTCTATCCATTTCCAGAATAAACACGTTTCAGTCCAACAGCAAACAAATGGGATTTACATTGCATTTACAGCAGAGATCCTTTCACTAAATTTCTAAATGGTCATTTTAGAATAAAGAGAGAAAAAAGTATTTACAATACATTCTAGTGTAAGTTTGTTGTGTTCAAATGAATAGGGTTTAAGTATATATATATATATATATATATATATCTATATATATATATATGCTGGTTTTTCAGCAGGTGATGCTTTCAGGCTTATTAGTTTTTTAGATGACCACAACATTAGCAGCACAATCTCTTATCTCATTATGGAAAGAAAGATGTTGATGTTGATTACTCTCTTTCCTTTTAACCTCTGAGACTTTTTTTTCCTCTGTGCTTTGCTCTATCACCTGCATGCCAGGAAAAGGAGTGGTACGATGTATTTAATCACCATCATTTGTCTTTATTTAGAACAGGAGATCAGAACCAACAAAAGAGATAAAAACACAAAGATTTTGAGGAAAAGGATATTTGTCACTTCAAAGAATGTCAGTCTTTGAAAGTTTCTCTGTTAACATCCTAGTTGACGTCAGCAGTCAAATAAACATCGCAGTTGTTTACAGTTACAGTAAATGGAAGAGAAAAAGATAGTAAATGGGGACACAGCAACATCTCTAAAAGTGACTATCAATTAGAAAAAACTCAAACTTTAAACTGACAACAGGGTTTCCAACCGAGAAGTTTTACAAACTTTTTTTAATGTGTTCAGAGGAAATTAATCAAAAGATTGTCAGGATTACTCCTGAATTCATATTCATCCAATATTTTCTATTTTTCTTTTATTTGATTGTAATCGATCAATCTATTTACTATTTCTTTATTTAGGAGTTTCTTTTTTCCAGAACTTCTTTCAGTGAAATGAACTTCATTCTCTCTCTTTTTTTTATCTGATAGCTTTACTTTTAAAGTGAGAAGCTTCACCGACAATTAAGTTTGAAGTTTGTTTACTTCCAGTGACAGTAGCGCATTCGATTTGATTGGTTTATTACTTATAATCCAACATTACTCTCCCTTTTGAAGCAATAATTACATAACCTGAAGTGTATTTTTACTACATATAGTACTACACTCCATTAGATTTATAAAGATTGCAAATATTTGTACTTGTATTTTCAGGAACAGATCGTGGCTATCCAAGTGGTCAGATACTCTTTAAAGCCCTATGAAGAGGCATAGTTTATATTATTTCGTTTTTTTTTTTTTTTGTACTGATTTTGTAGGACGTTTATACTGGACAATTAAATGGTAAATGGTGTTTACTTAGCACTTTTCTACCTTTATTGAAGGCCCAAAGCGCTTTACAGTCATGGTCCCATTCACACACTGATTGCGGCTCCGCTGCCTAACACTGGCGCCAACCTTCCATCAGAGGCAATGTGGGGTTCCGTGTCTTGCCTAAGGACACTTTGACACATTTACAGGGAAGGTGAGAATCGAACCTACAATCTTCCAATCAGAGGATGACCACTCTGTCGTGGCACCACGGCCCTGTGACATTACAAGTTGTCAACGGCCGCCACAGTTGCCAAATTCTGTCCTCCACATCCGTCTCTGACTCACTCTCGAGGCATATCAAGTTGTTCTCCTTGTTGATTTGCTTGCACCTGCAGGATGAGATGTGACTGACCCTACCAGGTAGGTAAGACTGTCGAGCATGCAGCAGCGCGATGATGTAATCACTCTCCTAGCAAGCCGGCCTTCTGATAACCAGAATTTAAACTCAAAAGTAAGTTTAGTCTTTTGTACAGTATTTTTTTTTTCTTTTGCGGAATGACTTGGCGTACCAGTGGGACCATTCAGTCATACATGCAACCAGAATAGTCGCACCTGTTTAGCATAAACACAAATAGCTCATAGCATCAGAATCATAGTGTAGCCAATCTCCTAATAAACACTTTTTCCAATACTTTCTGGTTATAAGTCCTGCTAGTTTATCTTCCAGTTAATGATTCCTTCTTTTTGAAGGCTGACTGGCTCCTGTTAAAAATGGTTACTTGTTACCACTACGTGATCAGCCTGATCTAAAGGCAACATGAAAAATAGTTCAAAGAAAAAACATGGTGTAAAGTCGTGGCATTCTTGTATTGCGTGCATTTGTGGATCGTATTTTACGCACTATAAGACGCTCCGTATTATAAGGTACTGTCCTATTTATGGGGTCTATTTCTGTATTAAACTCACACATACGGCGTACATTATTATAGGGTGCAAAAAAAGTAAAATAAGCAAAACAGTGTGTTTAGATGAAAAATGCTTAAAACCCACTCATCTGTGCGCTCTCGACTCCTGTTTCGGCGAGAAATGGTCCGATTGTCAATCGAGCGGAGCGCTTTGCAAAGTCGCACAAGAACATGATTAGGCGCATGGTCGATTTTTAAAAGTTTAGGATTTTAAGTGTGCCTTAAGGTGCGTAACACATCAAGTAAAAAAATCAGAAATTCACCAAAAGGAGGGCTAATAATTGCTACTAAACTGCTGCAAAAATGTACTCAACGCATAGCAGTTAGCCCTCTAATCTTTACTCGCCACACAAGAAATTTGCTTGCAGCTGGTGAGTGCAAATTTCAGACCCTGCAAGTGTGTTTTAAAGGATGTTGTTAAAATTGCTGGGTAATATTTTTAGAAACTGAAGAGTTTCTTTGATTAAGTGTTTTTACCCACTGAAGACTGAAAGACCGACATTACTTCTTACTGTCTTAACTTCAAATAAGAACTTATTTTTTATTTAAATTTCAAAGAGTGGGGCTTCTGACTCAGGTGATGTAGACTTTTTATTGGTGTTTGACAAAGTAGAAAGTCCTTTAAAAGTAAAAAAAAAAAAAAAAAGCTATTTCTTGTGTTTGTTTTCTTGCAGTCCTCCCCCAGCATTTTATGTCTGAAAAGGAAGATATCTGCAACCAGCAGAGGTACTTTAGAGAGGAACAGGATGAACCAGGATCTCCACAAACTAAAGAGGAACCAGAACCTACACAGGTTAAAGAGGAGCAAGAGGGGCTCTGCATCAGTCAGGATGAAGAACAACTTGATCTGAAAAAGCACACTGATACATTGATAGAGACTTTTATCTACGAGGAAGATGAGCACAGAGAAGCAGATCTACACAATCAGCAGAGATTGAATGTTACTGACAGTCAGAGTGAAGAAGAAAGCCAACATGAAGAATCAACATCAACGACAGATGAAGAGACAGATCTACAGAACAGAGATCAGAGGAAGAAAAGAGACAGAAGTCATGACCAAAATATGGTCAGTGTGTTTCTAATGTCAGGAAAAAAAACAGTACAGATTTTTTTTTACACGAGAACTGAGTCTGATATAAAAACTTGTCTGTGAAGAATGTGGTAAAAGTTTTCGTTACATGTCTCACTTAAGAATTCACATGAGAATCCACACAGGAGACAAGCCTTTTTCATGTATGGACTGTGATTTAAGTTTTAGTCAAATATTTAATCTGAAAACACATATGAGAACTCACACAGGAAATAAACCTTTTTCTTGTAAAGAATGTGATACAAGTTTTAGTCGTTTATCTAATCTCAAAAGACACATGACAACTCATATGTGAGAAAAGCCTTTTTCTTGTGAAGAATGTAAAAAAGTATTTAGTGAAAACTCTAAACTTGGGGAAATTAATGTGAAAAAGTCAAAAAGAATCTGGGAAGATATGAATACTTTAAGCCTTTGTTTATTTTACTGATTTTATTTTCCAGGCTTAAAACAAAACAAAAAACCTAAATTCTGAAGATCAGAAAATTAACACATTTAAATGTGGGAACTCTTAGCAATGCCACGCTGCTCTGCTAATTTTCAGTTGGTTTACATTAGCTACGTTAAACGGTCAAAGAGTTAGAGTTGTTACAAAAAAAAGCATGTTTTATTTCCTCCCCTTATTAAGTTTCAAATGGTCTCTTAATCTGAGTCAGTAGAATACAGTAGATTCTGTAGATTCTCCACATAATCTCAGTTAACGGAGTCACAGGCTGATGGCTTCCATACCACGGCACATTGCAGTAATTCTATGAAAAAGGGCAAAAGTTAGTAAGGACTAAATGCATAGAAATTCTTTTTTTTTTCTGAAGTCTTTTTTTCTTTTTTTGCTTTGCAAATGTTAGCTTGGGGTTGTGAAGTGCTTTGTCACCAAATGTCATGAGAGGTAAGCTAGTGGGAGAAAGTGTAAAAGGGTTGATGGGAAGTTAGCAGAGGCCAGCTTCCACGCCAATAGTCCTGCCCTCAAAGGTGAATTCAAATGAGCCTCTGCTTCTCAGACAAAAATATTTCTTAAAAACAACACAGGCTTTTTGATTTTGGTGACAAACTGCATAATCAAAATAAAAAAAACACTGGGAACGATTTAACAGTACAAATTACAGTTGGAGTGGGCTTTAAAATCGTTGACACAACTTCCAGCATATTCTGAAGCAGACAAAAGTGGCTTTGTGCCAATATGCAACATTTTATGTTAGTAATGCATATCGGTGAAAAAAAACGATATGAAAGCCATGTTTCTCCACGTCAGAATCAGCTGATTCACATTGGTTAGTAAACAAAGATTTACGGTATGTCAAAACGTGGATGTTATTTAGGTATAACGTTTCAGCTAATCAAACAGTTTAAAGGTACCATTACAATTTGTAATAGCATTTTTCTACTCATTTGTTTTACTGATAAGTTGATCAACTCCACACCTGCTGATGCTAAGTCTTTTCCAAAAGACTGACAGAGTGCAAAATAGAATTTTTACTACATTTTTGTGATAAACTGTAAAACGAAACAAAAAAACTTTAGAAAATGATGTGTCTTTATTCAAATACGTATTAGTTATATAACAAATCATGCATGACTCAATTTCCTGCCATCAATTTTCCTAAGAGTAAATAACTAATATACGTTGATTTAGTAATAGATTGGATTCTTGTTAATGTGTAATCATTCTGGAGCCAGAAGAACTCTGTACCAATATAAGATTAAACACAACACTTTCTACGAAAATCAAATAACTACTGGAGCTGTGTAGGGCTATTAAGAAATATTTATTTAACTCTGTCTGTCTGTCTGTAGCTAATAGAAACAAGGCTGAGGCTCCTCTAACTGGTGGGGGGCCGCCGCTACCTCCCCTCAACCCAGGTGAAGAGTTAGCGCTGTCCTTTCATAAAGGTGGTCGATAGTATTCCTGGTACTTCCTCACCGTGTACCTCACTCGTGACAGTTGGTGACATAGTAATATGTAAGTTTACCACTTGTATACTTAGAACCTTTTTAGATAAAAATCTAATTCCAAATAAGCATAAGTGCTGTCACTTAGACTTTCCAGATGCACTTAGCAACAGTCATTGTTTCACTTGTGCACCATGCAAGTTTTTTTGACTTAACTGTTTATCATTTATGCTGTAATCTCGTTTGTAGTACTCCTACATGTTTATAATTCATGTAATTGTAGGTAATATGTAATGAGCTGTACTACCAAGTAGTACTATAAAGGAGTAGGGGTGCATTAATTTGAAGATCAGAATTTATCCATAGCCTAAAGCTATACCATGCTTTTCTTAACTATTGCATATAGATGATAATATATTACCTACGGCACATAAAAGAACAAGTTATTTTTGTGAACTTGTTTTGTAGCCATAAATAAAACTGATCAATGTCTGAGGCTCTGCCTTTTTCTCTCCTTCTGGGTGCTGCCCATTTCATGACGTCGACAAAGAGCTGGCTTCAGCAACGTGTCTACGTTTTACCCACAAAAACATACGTTTTTCCTTGCGTACGTACTTCTTTTTGCAAAGATGAATGTGCATATTATGTATCTGCCTTTAGCCCTGGCATTTATTCAAAAAATGTGGCAGTCGACCTGTCGTTTATTAGAGCCCGGTGTTTATTCCATCACAGACAGAATAGTGATGGCTAATTGGTTCATTTTTTCGGAGAACTTCAGTCACAAAATGCAGATAACTACACCAGATGAACATTTCAGGATTTATTGAAATGATGAGAACATTGTATTGTGTTCAGATTAGCACTGGCTGTGAAGGTTTCTTTTCTCTGTGAACCATCATCAAGAATTCATCAAGACTGGCATCTAAATCTCTGTATCAGTAATCCTCTTCGCTTTCAATGTAAATCATTTTCCTGGAAACACGTACATCTTTCCGTTTTTTTCTCAACAATCCATGTTCAAACCAGTTCTTGTAATTAGCCGCTCACCTTCTTTGCCTCTCCACCAGGAAATTGTTTGCCTTTTTCTGCAGCCGTCTTCTCAACATCGCCATCTGCTTGTGCTATTCTCAGATACATCTAGGATCCAGCCCAAAATGTCCTGCAGATTCTTCACCAGAATGTTCTTTGGCATTTGCCACCGGACAAAGTTTAAACACTTAATCCAATGAGTGTTTTTTTGGCATCTGAATTGACTGTGCTCAACCCAGGTGGCGGGGTCTTAAAGGAACCTGGCCACTAATAGAGACCAGCATTTAAAGCAAGGAACACCTCTTAGACCCGGCGGCAATTAAAGATAAGACACGAATGGAAGATATATGGTTTTGTTCCATTTAAAATGAAAGCGTTTTTTACAGATCACCGCTAGCTTCACAGAGAGAGTGGGTGTGTGTGTTAGCCTGGGGGGCAGTGCTGGCAGCGCAGGCTTTTCCTGGAAGGGGCTGTTCTCTCTTGTCTACGTCAATTCATGAGAACCCACTCGTTTTGGTGGGTTGGAAGGGGCTGGTGCTCAGAGTGCTGGTTTTTAGAGGAATACTCAGAAATGTGTGAACGGATCAAAATTGGTAAGGTTGTTCATAATGAGGAATGGACATCATAATTCATTTAAAAGCTCTAAATGTTGATAGGCCCTTTAATTTCAGCATTTCAATTTTTAAACAAAGCTGTATATGTTTGATTTCTTGCTTATTGTCTTGTGATTTAAATTTTGCTTGTTTGTCTTGCATGTCCTGCATCTTGTCATAGTTAGTGGACTTACAAACCAAGAGAACCCAGATTTTGCATTTTCAAGGCAGAAAGTGGTTTACTTCTGAAATTCATAGATGACTCCTGCTAAAGTGTGTGATTCAATTAAAAAAAAGAGTGTAACATTTTTGGGTTTATACTGTTATTTCACACTGATGTTTTAATTTCCAAGTAAAGCAAAATGACTTATGGGTCAAAGTCAGATCTGTACAATATGTATTTATTTTTGAAACAGATTAAAGTGTTCAAAATATCACAAGCATTACCCCTGGACAATTCTGTACATTTTTTCTTTAATTTTATAAAGGCAGGGAGCTCTGTGGCTTTCTGCCACAGAGCAAAAGTGTGATGGAATTGTTTTTCAATCATGTGGAGTGAAATAAATAAAAAAAAATTACAAAGGAAAAACTCAAATCTAAAATAAATAAAAGTGAAAAACTTTATTGAACAATGTCATGGTTACAAAGCATCATCTATGACAACTCGTCTATTTTTGACATTTGAAGAACCTAATGAATTATCTTAGAGGACATTCTTACCTACTGAAAAAAAATTCAGTAAGAACTACAGTGGTTAAAAATGTAAGTTAAATTCAAAAAATGTAATAAAATGATCTCTGTAAAAAAATACCAGGGCTTTCATGTCTGATGCCACAAATTTCAATAAAGAAATTTCTTGTATTTAAAATAAATAGTGACGGCAAATTACATTTTTATTTGTCACAGACAAATACATGCATAGTGTAATATGTATTGCATGACTGTCTGTCTGAAAAATGATAAAGGTAAAATGAATTAAGTAGAAAAAGAGATTTTAATAAGTGTGTACATGTTTCCCTATAGTCTTCATTACATGACCAGTGCTCTCTACCTTGAACTCTAAGGAACTGAGACTAGAGCCACTTGCTGGTTGTGTTTCAGATCTAGAACGGAATGCCAGAAAATTGTACAAAAACCTGAATATAACCTAAAAATCTATGCAACTTATTTGTGTAAAAACAATAATAAGCACTGATTTTTATTCTTTTTATTTATTTATTATATTTATCTGAACTTCAAACTATCTTACACACACACACACACAGCAGTTTTTAGCCTTTCTCCTCACACAATTAAATCTATAATTTAACTTTGCTGTCTTCACTGAAGGATCCTCTTCACAGCATAAAACATGAAACTGAGAGAAAAAAAAAAAAGCTTCAATTCCAATTAACGCCAGACATTCAAACTTTAAAAAAAAATCTTCCAATTAGTACCTTCTTCACATTTTTATTAAGAAAGAAGCATTACATAATTTTATGACGTCATATCCGCCTTCTCATCTTTTATGAATAACTGGCGTTTTTGTTTTTCATCTTATATATACACATAGATTATGATTATTATTTACAAAACTTGCATCAAAGTAATCGATCTTAAGTTTAGCGTTTGTTTTTTTTTAAGAACTTAAAAGTGTGACCCGGAAGTAAAGCGATCGGGGGCGCTAGCATTGAATGTAGCGTTAGCTTGTGTGCAGATGACGGGGGAGCTTCGTAGGCCGTTAGTGAAGTTCTGAAAGAAAGATGGATATGTGGTCGGATTCAGAACAATCATGTTTTGCAGAAGTGTCGTAGATGAGGGAATAGGTGTTAAATGTAAAGACAACGTGGCTGTGAGACTAGCTGACGAACGGAGCTGCTTGTGTTCAGAGGACTTTGGTGTTTGTGTGAGTTTGAGCTGAAGCTCGGAGCAGCTGCAGTAACGATGTCTTCAGAACCTCAGAGAGAACTTTCTGCTGCCGCTGACATTATTTTTAGACACCGTGAAGGAACCATCGTCCGGTACGAGCAGGAGCTCTGTCGTCAGCACAGCCCGCTGGATATCAGGAAACCACAGCTTCAGTTGCACGATAAAGGTACGTTAATCTCAGAGACAAAGCCCTGACCTTCCAGAATTTTCGGATCCAAATTCAAGTGGACCGATTACTACTTATGTTGTAGTTTTTCACAGCGAGCCGACATTTTGAAGTCGTAAACATGTTTCCAGCAGTGTAGCCAGATTGGACCGTTTTGGTTTGAACTTTGCGAGCAAAACTTGTTTTGGGCGGGTTTGGAGGTTATTTTCTCATTAAAATTCGTTTCAACCAGGCAGTGGTCCTCGCCATCATGACCAACTAATAATAGCAAAATAAACGTGGCCTCTAATCCTTTCTCTAAATGCAATTTATATGAATGAATCCACACATTTTTAATTCTTAGTTTCCTGAAAACATCTCTACTTTTGGCATATTTCTTGTTCCATTACAGCAGTACAGAGTTCAGCCTCATCAGATTGCGCAATCTAATGTAAACTGTGTTGATTGTTGTCTTCAGTTTACTCAGCAAATGGCAACGATCAGGGATGTAACCGTTCATTTTAAATGATTCGGTGTCTTTGCAGATACGATTCATAGTCTATATTGGTTCATTTTGAAAGATCCAATTCACTGACCTAAAATGGGTCCAGGACATCTTTAGCCAAAACTTAAACCAGTTTGACTCAGAGATAAATACCTGGGTACTGAACAGACTGAAATTATTTTTCCGGCTTATCAGGGGTAAAATAGTCTGGTTCACTTTAAGTGGACCAAATATGTCCAGTCTGAATACACCCTTAGTGTTCAATCAATCGAAGCTGGAAACAACTGTCTATAGAGAGCTTTTTGAATGAATCAAAGTCTGTGGGAGGATTTTTATTCTTGCCGTTGCACAAAATTAAGAAAACACCAAATAGTTTTTGAAGTAAACTCAGATGATATTTGATTTACTTTGTAATGTTTTATTAATAGGCGTCTTTACAATTCTAATTTTAACCCTAATCTAACATTTCTAATCAGCCAATTACATGGCGCAACTTAATGCGTGTAGACATGCAGATCTAGTCAAGATGATCTGCTGCAGCATCAGAATGGGAAAGAAAGGTGATTTAATGACCAACACCAATGAAAATGGCGTTTTTAACTTGTTCTTATAGCTTTTTTTTAATGTTGGAGGAGGTGTATAGAATAATTAAGGATTAAAACTGCATTTCTAAGTAGTTTATTAAAATCATGAGGAACAGATACAGTTTGAAAAAGCACAGTTTTGATTTGTTTATTATCTGGCATATCTGTTTAGGAAAATGTCAAGTTTCACCAGATAATATTCACAATCTAAGTTTAAAGCGCCTGATAAGAAAACTGATGACCCAGCATTCTAGCAGCGTTTCAACGCATCACTTAAGCACAAATCTTTTCTTTCTGGGAGACGTGAAAATAGTCTCCCATGAGATTTGTGCGTAAATGTGGTTTTGTGTGTGCATAACATGCGATTCGTGCGTAACTTTTAAAAAATGTGTGCGTGTAGTCAGTTTCAAGCTATTGTAATTTTAAGTTGTGTAAATAGTATTTTTTATTTTTTTGAATTTTGTATATTTTTTACTTATGCACAAAATGTATTGTATGAGTTACAAATCAAGAATTACGCACGCACAAATCTGGCTGATACTTTTTCTCTATATACCTATAAGCTAGTGGGAGTGTATTCAAAGGAATGCTGGGATATCAATGTAGAGTTACACCAACAGTCCTGCTGACAACCCAGAAATTTCTGATGAAGTACAGCCGCACTGCAGAAATCATGCCTTAAAGTTGGACAACAGAAGATTGTTTGCTATTTACGGCATTTACTCAAATGGCTTCCACAGACACCAGATCTCAACCCAATAGAGCACCTTTGGAATATGGTGGAACAAGAGATTCACACGACGGATAAGCAGCTGACAAATCTGCAGCAAGTGCATGATGCTATCATGTTAGGGCTGGGTATCGCCAATAATTTCCAGAATCGATTCGATTAGATTCAGAGCATGGATTGATTCACAATTTTCGTTCTATTTTTCTTTCTTTCAAAATTCTTTCGATCCATTCGACTTAATTTTGAATTTTCAGGGTTTAAACATTTATACATACTTGTATAGAAATACATTTATATTCTATATTGTGTTTTGAAGATATTCATTTTAATCTGATACAGTTCACATACTGTAAAATTTAATTGTGAAAAAATAAACCAATGAGATTGCTGCATGGTTTCTCAAACGGAGAAACTCCAACAAAAATGTATTGATCATTAACATTGTAAAAGCTGTTCTGCCTCTCCTGGAGGACGTTTCAGTTTGGCCACTAGTTGGAGCTTGCGCTATAGCATTACACTTTATTCCGGAAGATTTGAGCAAAAAAAAAAAAAACGTGCTTTAGATCACAAATGGTTACTTTTAAAAATATATTTCCTCAAGAGAATTTTGGAAAAAATCATGCCTGTGAATTCATAAAGCTGTTCATTTAGTCTTACATCTACAGGAGCAAATGTAATGAGTAACGTTAAGTGTCCATTCAAATGTAGTAGAGTAAAGAGTACAAATATTCAATCAAAAATGTAGTCAGGTAGAGAGTAAAAGTTGCTTATATTTTTGATACTCAGTACAAGTACAAAGTAGCCAAGAAAAAAAAAAGTAAGTAATGAAGTTCATTTACCTAAGTACTTTACACCACTGACACGGCAACAATAAAAACAAAAACATGACCAAAAATCCAACTTGCACTTTTCGCTCTCATGCACGCGCTCATGTTCCATCCTCAGACACGCGCTCATATTCTTCATTTGTTATCTCACCCTCAAACGTGGGTGCATTTTTGCAATGTTTCAATTTCTCTGCAAACTTAGTTTTTTCCCCTACGGTTCGCATGAATTTAAAGCCCCCTGTTCATGAAGGCTGACGCAGAAAGTAAAGTACATTAAGTGAAACAAAGTTTTATTGAACACAGCAGTGGGCGTGGTCACAGTATCAGCTCTGCATGTTACTTCTAAAACTGGACATACCACCGTTTTTTTTTTTATCACCTGAAGCCGTGCCACCAAGAACATTCAGTCACAGACTGAAATAAATGATAATTCTGCAGCAAAAACAACAAAATTAAGACCATCGCAGTAGACAGAAACAGTCTAAACTACGAGAAAAAATTCAGAGAATTTGCTTTTAGTTCCTAGCTTGATGTTGACAAAAATGTTTGTCAATATATGTTCTGTAAAAGTTGAAAACATTAGAATTTATTTGTAGAATTAATGCTTTGTTTTTAAATGGAATTGATCAACCAGTTTAGTGGTCGTCTTATTTATGTTCCCTTTTGAATCATGAAAGCTTTTGCTTTAATTTTCTGATTAGTTTGTAATATTTGTGCATTTTTTGTTTGTTTTCTGAGGGCAAAAATACTGTTGCAACACGTTGTTTCAATGCGTATATCATACTCCAAAAAAATAAATAAATATTTACATCTAAAACAAGGTGTTGATGATTACATGCTACATGCTAATGAATTTGGTCTAGGAAATGGAGGTAAGAATTTATAAGGCTTTCACTTCTCGTTTTCTTTCAGATAGTCCTTGTTTTAATTTCATTATCGTTTCCTATTTTTATTTTAAAGTGTATGTCCAAAATAAAATATAAAAAAGACATAGCAAACAAATCCAAGATCTACAGTCCAACAATCCAAATCAGATGGGCAAAAATGAATGAATCTTTAACGTAGGACTGTACACCATTTGGAGTGCTGAAGCTTTACAAATAAAAAAAGAGAAAATTTAATTTCCCTTTTAAGGAAAAAAATAGCAGCATAAAAATACAAAAGGCAGGGACATTAATAAAAGACAAAGAAGAGTTAAACAAAGGGGGCAGCATGAGTTGAGCCAGCACATGACATCAGGAAGATGATAAAATGAATCTTGTCCTAAAGGTCTGCAACCATTCATTACTTTAATCTTTTGAAAACTAAAGAGTTTCTTTGAACATGTATTTGACCCACTAAAGACAAAAACACCACTATAGTCTCTTACTGTTTCAACTTTAAATCAAAACCATTAAGATTTAAAAATGTAGGGCTTCTGACGGGCGATTTAGATTTTTATTGGTGCTTGAGAAAACGGTGTGTCCTTAAAAACTAATGTAAAGGCTTCTTCTTGTGTTTGTGTTCCAGCAGTCCTGCCCCAGTCTTATCTGAGTGAAGAGGAGGATCTCTGGGACCAGAAAATAAAACTTAGTGTGGAACAAAAGGAACCAGAACTTTTACAGATTAAAGAAGAACATAAAGAACCAGAACCCCCACAGGTTAAAGAGGAGCAGAAAGAACCAGAATCTCCACAGAATAAAGAGGAACAAGACGAACCAGAACTTTCACAAATTAAAGAGCAACAGGAAGAACCAGAACTATATCAGATTAAAGAGGAATCAGAGGAGCTAGAACCACCTCAGATTAAAGAGGAGCAAGAAGGGCTCTGCATCAGTCAGGATGAAGAGAAGCTTGACCTAAAGGAGGAGACTGATATCTTAATGGAGATGCCTACTCGAGAGGAAAATGAGTACAGGCAAGCAGATCTCAACAATCAGCAGAGCTTTAATGTTAGTCAAGATGAAAACCAAGATGAAGAATCAACATCAACTACAGATGAAGAGACAGACCCACAGAACAGAGATCAGAGGAAGAGAAGTGACAGAAGTCATGACCAAAATGTGGACATCCTTCACATGTCTGAAAGCCAGTGTGATTCTGTCAGAAAAAAATCCAAGAAGGTAACTTTGGGTAAGAAATGCAAACAATCCCCACAAGAAATGAGATTTTCCTATAAAGGAACAAGAATTGCACATAATGTGTCAGGCCACATGAGAACTCAATCTGATGGAAGACTTTATGTCTGTGAAGAATGTGGTAAAATTTTTAGTTACTGGTCTCAGTTCAAAATTCACATGAGAACTCATACAAGAGAGAAGCCGTTTTCTTGTAAAGAATGTGATAAACGTTTTACTCAAATGTCTCATCTCAAAACACACATGAGAACTCACACAGGGGAGAAACCTTTTTCCTGTAAAGAATGTGATAAAAGTTTTAGTGATGTATCTGTTCTAATAACACACACAAGAACTCATACAGGAGAGAAGCCGTATTCTTGTAAAGAATGTGACGCAACTTTCAGGCAAAAATCTAATCTAAAAAAACACATGACAACTCACACAGGAGAGAAACTTTTTTCGTGTAAAGAATGCGAAACAGGTTTTTACGAAAAATCTCATCTCAAAAGACACATGTTAATTCATACAGGGGAAAAGCCTTTTTCTTGTCTAGAATGTGATGCAAGTTTTAATCGAATATCTCATCTCAAGTTACACATGAGAACTCATACGGGAGAGAAACCTTTTTCCTGTAAATACTGTGGTAAAAGTTTTAGTCAAATATCTAATCTCAAAAGACACGAGAGAACTCATACTGGAGAAAAGCCTTTCTCTTGCAAGGACTGTGATAAAAGTTTTAGTCAAATATCTCATCTCAAAACACACATGAGAACTCACAGATGAGCTTTTTTTTTCTTGTAAAGAAAGATTTTGTGAAAATTCTACACAATTCTACACAGCACAAGAAAATATTGCTGAGAATTATTTTTTCTTTCAAAAAGGAAGAAACTGGAATTTTATATTGAACTAATAAATATTTATTTTTTATTTCATTTTACAAGTTAAAAACTCCAGAAGTTTCTGTGTCAGAAAGTCAGAATATTAAAAACATTTTGTTTAAAACTCCTAGGGTCCCACTCAACTGTCAATTATTCCAAACAAACATTTTTCTTATCGTTTAACCCTGTAATGTCTGAGCCATTAAATAATTGACAAAAAATTCAAATTCCTTGAATTTTGAGCCTATATAGGTTCCTCTGAATAAATAAGATAATGTAATAGATTCTAAAGCACCTCACAGATGCTGATTTTATTTTCCAGCAGGACTCGGCCCCTATCCCCACACTGCTAAATGTACCTAAAGCTGCTTCAATGACCACAATTTTACACCAGCAAAGTTCCCTGACCTGAATCTTATTTTAAAAAAATCTATGAATTGTTGTCAAGAGAAAAACAAATAAGTGCTTTTTATGAAATACATTTTTAGATGTACCTGTAAATAAAAACGTATTGCTTTAAATAATAGCAGTTATAGCTCCAGCTCTTAAATAGCTTTTACCAGTTTAAAAACAGAATAAAACCCTACGATAAATCTTGAAAATATTCAGAAAATATATTTAATAAAACCTATATGAAGTATTTAAAAACATACATATTTACACACACACATGTATGTGTATATGTGTATATATATATATATATACAAATCTAAAAAAAATTCTTAAGCAGTTGGACAGGTTTGTCCAATTAAGTGGCCATTGAGTGTATATTGTGTTTGTATATATGTATGTATATATATTTAAGTAAGTGTTTTATTTTATATTGTTCATTTTATCAACCTTGACTTCTATAATTGTCTAAACAGGTGGAAAATATTGAGATTTTCATTGTCAAAAGCCTCTTGTGCAACAATGACAATAAAAGATTTCTGACTTTCTGATTTCTGGTCTTTATTTCTGACAGTTATATGTGATCAGTGAACATTTATTGTTTTAAAAATGGTGACTGCAGTTTATATTTTGTTGAGCCATGTGAGCAAGTTATTATCTTGAGAAGAAATTATTTTCCCAAGAATGTAGTAATAAAGAGGCAGATAAAAGAACAGACCGGTCTTATGTTCTATGTTTTATAGCAGAGATAAAAACTTTTCATTAACTTTTTTTGTTCTGTTCCAATCTTTACTGTGGACGTGAACATTCCTGATCGGTATGGAATATCTGATTTTGATCAAGTCTATGGTATCACATCTCTGCCATTAATTGAAGGGCGCATATTTGATAACTGAGTGAATATACATGTAGACTTTAGTTACCTTCGGTTGGGCGACATTACTGACTTAACGAGAGCACCTTGCTTTACATAAAAAAAAATGAGGAAGGAAAGCACTGAAAAAATGGGGCCAGCTGCTAAGAATGATCTTAATGAACATCAAAAATATGTCTGACACGCCTGGATAAGATATGACACAATTTGACCATAATTTATTATTCTTTGTAATTAAAAAATGATTAACATTCATAAATTGTTCATATAGTAATGTTTATTAATAACAGCTATAAAAATAGTGTGAAATAATACTGAAATGATTATTATTAACTGCCGCTTATGGCCATTCCTCCTCTTTGAGCACCACGGGGGTCGAGAGATGGTGTGTCAGATGTATTTGACGTTTGTTAAGATCATGGTTAACCCGTTGTTTTATCATAGTGGTCTCCTTCCTCAGCAGTGTTCCAACGGCTACACCGGCGTTCCAACAGCTAGACCGGTGGATACACCAAAGTTCCAACGCCTACACCGGCGTTCCGGCGGCTACCCTGGCGGCTACACCGTAGTTCCAACGGCTACACCGGCGTCTACACCAACGGCTACACCGTCATTCCGACGGCTACACCGGCATTCCGGCGGCTACATCGGCGCTCCGACGGCTAGACCGGCGGCTACACCAAAGTTCCAATGGCTACACCGGCGTTCCGGCAGCTACACCGGCGTTCCAACAGCTAGACCATCAGCTACACCTGCGTTCCAGCGGCTACATTGGCGTTACACCAGCTACACCGGCGTTCCAACGGCTACACCGGCATTCCGGCTGCTACATCGGTGCTCCAGCAGCTACACCGGTGTTCCAACGGCTACACCGGCTAGACCGGCGGCTACACCAAAGTTCCAATGGCTACAC